>CABHPH010161026.1:0-41182 GCA_902168325.1 Peromyscus nudipes
GGGGGTGTCCACAAAAGGGTGTTGGGTCCTCTGGAACTGGAGTTACAGATGGTTGTGAACCACCATGTGGGTACTGGGAATTGAACCCAGGTCCTCTGGAAGAGCAGTCAGTGTTCTTAACCCCTAAGCCATCTCTCCAGTCCCATGTGGGGATATTTTTATAACTGCCTCAGTCTTGTTGATTGTTATGGGTCTGTTTCAGTTTTTTCATCTTTTTACTTTAAATTTGATAGGTTATATGTGTCCAGGAAGTTATTATCTTACAGACTTTTCCATTTTTGGAGTATAGGGTTTCAGAATACCCTGGATTTATTAGATGTTAGCAGTCTCCTGTTTACCACTCTAGTTGGTGGCATGGACCTGGGAGAGCAGGGCCTAAAAATGAGGCAGACTAAAGTCTCATGCAATAGCCAACTTTATTCAGAGCACCAGACAATTTATAGTCTGAGGGTTAAGAAGAGTCACCTGAGTAAAGTGTATAATCACAAGGACAAGCCACATGTGACAAAAACATGTTTTTAACAAAACTGAAGTAACAAAATAACAAATTAACAAACTAACTTCAATAACAAAAGCTGAAGTCAACTCACTCCTATTCACTACACCTGGGAGGAGCATAAAAACACATTGCAAGAACAGTTCTGTGTTTTGAAGAAATGGAGGTCACAAGACTTGTTTTCTTGGAGTTTTCTCACAAGCACTCAAAATTCTCACACAATTCCATTCTTGGACTGTATTCCGACAGCCTCTCCTTTTTCCTCTCTAATTTTATTAATTTAAGACCTTCTTTCTCATTCTATTGGTTAATTTAGCTAGGAGTTTGTCAAGTTTGTCAATCTTGCTAATTTTCAAACACTCAATTCTTTATCTGACCAATCTGTGCATTGTTCTTTCAGTTTCCAGTTTATTAATTTCTGCCCTGTTTATCACTATTACCATTATTCCTTGAGTTTGGGTTGTCCTTGTTTTCTTGGAGCTACAGGTGCATCATTAGGTTATTCATCTGAGATGTTTCTCACTTTTTATCATTAGCACTTAGAGTAAACTGTATTTTCATTTTCATTTGATTCTAGGAATTTCACATTTAACCCCTGCTTTTTCAACCACCTACTAGTCATTCAAGGATGTGTTCTTCCATCTCCATGTATTTGTGTACTGTCATTTTCCCTGCTGTTGATTTCTCATTTTATCTCACTGTGTTCTGATAAGATACATGAGATCATTTTAATTCTTTTTTATGCAAAAGACTTGATTTGTAACTTAGGAAGTGATCTGTCTTAGAGAAGATTCCATGAGCTGCTGAGAATATGTAGTATGTATTTGTTGGGTGGACTATACATACATATACATTCATACATATGTAGCCTATTTGATCTATAATGTGATTAAACACTGAAGTTTCTCTCTTTTTTCAGATTCATTTTTATTTTTAATCCTCTGTATATGGGAGGTATTTGCACATGAATGCATTTGCTCATAGAGGCCAGAAGCATCTCATCCCCCTGGAGCTTGAGTTACAGGACAATACAGTTTACTCTAAGTGCTAACGATAAAAAGTGAGAAACATCTCAGATGAATAACCTAATGATGCACCTGTAGCTCCAAGAAAACAAGGACACCTGACATAGGCACTGGGACCCAAATCCAGATCCTTTTCATGAGCAGTACATGTCCTTAACCACTGAACCATCTCTCCAGTCTCAATACTGAGATTTCTTTGTTGGAATTGCAGTTTAGATGACCTATCTAAAGATGAGAGTGAGGTAATGAAACCATCCACTCTTTGGCATCAGGACTACTTAACCTTTCATGTCTACTAGTGAAATAGGCAGTCACAGCATTTGATGCATATGGATTCATTATTTGTGCTCCTAAGTTTCTTGATGTTTTGCTTTGTTTTTGGTCAACTTGACACAGTGAGGGTCATCTGGGAAGAGGGAACCTCAAATGAGAAAATCCTTCCATCACATCAGCCTGTAGACAAGTCTGTGAAACTTGTATTTAATTAACATTTAATGTGGGAGGGTCCAGCCTGCCACTGAACCTGAGTGAATCACAGGGAGCAAACCAGTAAACAGTATTCCAGCATGGTCTCTGCTTCAGTTCCTGCCTCCAGGTTCCTGTCTTGAGTTACTGTTCTGACTTTCCTCAGTGATGGACTGTGACTTGGGACTTATAAGCCAAATAAACCCTCCCCAACTCAAGTTACTTTTGGTTGTGTGTTTAATCACAGCAGTAGAATGCCAACTAGGACACAATTGTTATATCCACTTGCTGAGTTGTTTACAAATATGCAATGGCTTTCTTTATCTCTTCTGGCTAATTTTGGTTGAAGGCTACTTTGCTACTTTATCAGATATCAAAACAGCTACACAAGCTTATTTTTTGTTACTCTTCACTTGATAGATTGTTTCACATCAGTCTATATGTTTCTTGGAGTTGAAAAATAGTTGAATCTAGTTTTTCAATCCATTCAACCAGCCTGCATCTCTTTATTAGTGAGCTTAGGCCATTTATAGCTAAGGTTATTACTAGATGTGTAAGGTAAATTTCCTGTCCTGCCAGCCAGCTCTCAAATAACCACACAGAGACTTACTATTAATTATAAATGCTCAGCCAATAGCTTAGGCTTGTTACTAACTAGCTCTTACAACTTAAATTAACCCATATTTCTTATCTAAGTTCTACCATGTGGCTTGGTATCTTTCTTTAACACAGCATATTCATCTTGCTTCACCCTGAATCTCCTGGTGACTCCACCCTCCTTCCTTCCAGAGAGTTCTCTCTCTGTCTGCAAGTCCCACCTAACCTCTTCCTGCCTAGCTATTTGCCATTTAACTCTTTATTAAGCCAATGAGAGCAATACATCTTCACAGTGTACAAAAGACTGTTCTACAACATTTCCCCCTTTTTGTCTAATTAAAAAGGAAGGTTCTAACTTTAACGTAGTAAAACTGTATACAACAAAAAGTTAAGTAAGAATTACAGTTACGATATCCACTCTATTTGTATTTGACAAATTTAGAGAAAATACTCTATTATCTATCTTATCTTTGTGAGTCTAAAGTTTTATACCTAATTTACTTTTTATCATAATTAAGAAAAACCATGAGTTTTTCTATTTAGTCTTTAACTCTATCAAAGACCCTAGAAGGATGTAATATTCTCTAATAACAGGGACATCTACATGCCTGGACAGTCACCCAAAGCTCCTCTGCAATGTTGGGGCATCCATCTTCAGCCTACAGGCCTAGAATATCTGACAGACATTTCTGAGAAGTAGGGAATTTTGAAGGACTATCCTACCTTATCCTGGCAAAGTTCGGCAGTTATTTTCTTTTGTGTTCTGTTTGTCCAATTTAGATAGCACACTGTCAGCAGTTGAGGCAAGGCAGTTTCTTGCCCAAAAGGCTAGGTTTTGCCACAAGGAAAGCAAACTCCATACATAGGTTCTTCAATGCCCATCATCTTCTCTGAAGTAGATTGGTACTGTCAGGAGCAGCCATGTTTCACTGTTATGAAAAGCCTCAGGTTATTAAACATATTAAATGCCATATTCTGTAGATCTTTGAAGTGTTTGAAGACCATATATCTTTCTAAATATATCTGTTTAACCTTGAAAGCATACCTAATATGACTACAAGTTTAATTATTATAGATGACTAACTACTAACCTATATTTCTTAATTACACATTACATTTTTAAATGAGCTGCATAAGCACAATGCTTCAAACAAGAGTAGAAAGATAGATATAGTATAACAAAAATAACTTTTAACTTATGTCAATAAACCAAGATCCATACCAATGTAAAATAGTTTGAGATTAATTTTTTTGGATTAAAGTAGATCCAATAATCTACCCTTTCATCTCATCATTTCTATACTATATCCCCCTTTTTTCCTTCAGAAAGAGATCCTTGAATCTAACTACTTTGTTTAGCTTTGTTCCTGACCATGACCAATAACAACTTGTAACCAACCCCCCCCCCAAATGATGACAAACATCCATAATCCATCTCATGGGAATATGAGCATTGTTTTCTCTAGACTGCTTCCTGCTTTCTGGGGTTGCTGGCATCTTTGGGAAGCCCGGACAAAAATCTGAATAATGGTCAAGTCCTGGCTGGAGTAGTCTATGAGGCTGGACCATCTCAGCCAGCTGTTCTAGGTGCAGAACTCTGGGGAAACTGCAACAGAGGTGCTCTGAGATACTGGATCACCTGTGCCATCCATTTTCATTGGTGTTTGATCTCCTTGTTCTGAAAACACGTCAACTTTTAAAGGTAACATACCTATCTGCATTAACACAAATATGGAATGTGAGGTGCACGAGTCAGTTAAAGATGAATTTTTGTTCTGTGTTTGAGCAGATAAAATATACATCACCTGTCCTGTAGTTTTTATTTTTTTTAGGATTATTTCTTTATGTCTGTAGCCAGGATTTTAAGGGTGTCTTACCCCAATCAAACCTGATCTTCTTCAACCCTGAACAAATCCACAGCCTTTAGTTTTCTGTGAGAACAAAAGTACAACCTTTTCCCCAAAGCAACACATCTTTTGACTTCTGTTTTGAAGTCAAAATACTTTAAAAATATATAGGTTGACTTAATCCAGCAGCCTACACAATCCAATGTCTCTCAGCAGCTATTGCTTTTAATCAGCAATTGAAAAATTTAAAGTCAATACAATACCGTACAGGATCCAGACTCCTTGTGTATTTTCTATCTTCACATGGCTTATTTTTTTATTTTACTTTTCTCTTTAAAGACTTTACATTATTTTAAACTATTTTTCTAAGACTGTCTATACCCTTTCTCTTTCTCTCTTTTAAACTTATATACATTTTAAATATTTTAAGCCTATGTACATTTTAACCTGTTTATTTTTTTTCCATCTGACTATGTCTTTACTGAGCATCTGCAGTTTTCTCTGATTACATGAAACCAATCTCCCCTCCCCCTCTTTTTTTTTTTTAGTTTCTCAAGACAAGGTTTCTCTGTGTAACTGCTATGGCTGCCCTGGAACTTACTTTCTAGAACAGGCTGGCCTTGAACTCAGAGATTCACCTGCCTCTGCCTCCTGAGAGCTGGGATTAAAGGGATGCAACACCACCACATGGTATGAGTCGAATCTTAAACTGCTATGTCAGTTGCCAGCACAGCCCAGCATAGCGCATGGTACTGGCAGCTGGCTCTATCCTGCAAGCAGTCTCTGTACACTGAGCCTACCCTAAAGACCTCAGTCACCAGGAAGCCACATTTGACTCCATGTTCTGAACAATTTTTTTTTTAACTTTCTCAGGCTTTATGTGGATGTATGTGGTCCCACCTTGGGTGCCATTAGTAGGCTGGATTTTCTGTCTTGCCAGCCAGCTCTCAAATAACCACACAGAGACTTATTAATTATAAATGCTCAGCCAATAGCCTAGGCTTGTTACTAACTAGCTCTTACAACTTAAATTAACCCATATTTCTTTTCTAAGTTCTGCCACATGGCTCAGTATCTTTCTTTAACACAAAGTATTTACCTTTCTTCTTCCTGCATCTCCTGGCAACTCTGTCCTCCTTCTTCCCAGAGAGCCCTCTCCCTGTCCACAAGTCCCACCTAACCTCTTCCTGGCTAACTGTTTGCCATTTTGCTCTTTATTAAACCAATGACAGCAACATATCTTCACAGTGTACAAAAGGATTGTTCCACAACAAAGATGCTTACTAATGGCTATAATTTTGTTGGTTGCTTTTCTGGATTCTTAGCTTATTGTTTGTTCTTTATGTTCTCCCTGTATTAATTCTCTAGGGGGGGTTTCTAGGAGAACAGAAATGATAGAATATGGGACTTACTGGGTTGGTTTACACAATTTCTTCTGGGTAGGTCAACAATAGCTGACTTCACCCTGATGAGGCTGAGACCCACCATCTGTTCAGACTCTGAGGATAGATACCTCAACAGTTCCAATCTGTTACTGATGGCCTGGAGATTTCTGGAGAACAATGTTGGAAGGCAAATGAAGCTGAGTCCTGATGTCAGCAAAGATGGTAGCAGCAGCAGTGGCAATAGCAGTAACAGAGTAGATGAACTCACAGAAAGATGCAAAGGCAAGCATGCAAAAGACAAAATGTTTTCCTATGAACCTCCTTATTTCTGAGCTGCCACTGGAAAGTACCACCTACATTTAGGGTAGATCATCCCACTTTAGTTAACTTGATCAAGAAAATATCTTATGTGTGCCCAGAAGCTTGTCTCTGAGTCAAGTTGACAGCTAAGATTAACCATCACCCTCCCCTATTGGTATAAGGGTTTTGCTGGTTACTGTGTGGGACATGGTGGACTCCTAGCTCTCCTGGGTTTCCCTGTTCCTCTCATGAAATTGTGATTGACAAAGTCTTCCTTCCTCTTCTGCTTATAGTCTCCCTCTAATAATTTTACAGGGCTAGCTTGGTGGTCACAATCTGCCTTAGTTAGTGCTTGTCTTTTAAAATTGTCTCATTTTTAAAAGGTAGTTTCATGGATATAGCAATCTTGGTTAGCCATTATCTATCTATCGTCAGAACTTGAAATGTATCATTCCATGCTTCCTGGCACTCAGGGTTGCTGACAAGAGATGTTATGTTCTTCTATGTTTCTGCCACTGTAGGTGGGTTGGCATTTTCCCTTGACAATATTCTTTCTTTGCTTGTATGTTTTTTTTTCCCTTATTGACAGTAGTTTGTCAAGTAGAGGTCTTGTCTGTTTGGGGTTCTAAGTACTTATTGTGTTTGGTTGCCTATTTCTTTCTCTAGATTTGGGGACACGTCTGCTACAGTTTCATTGAGTGGATCCTCTGTGTCTGTAGTGTTTATCTCAGTTTTTTTTTTTTTTGTCCCATGAATTCATAGTCTTGGTATCTTGACGGTGTCCCAGAGTTCCTCAATGTGGTGGTCATGTTTGTTCATGTATATTTTCCTTCTTGATGTTTGAACGTAGTCTTTTGCCAACCTCATCCTCCGTTCCTGATGTTCATCAATCTCATCCTCCATTCCTGATGTTCTTTCTTCTGATGCTGCTTCCCATTGTGCTTTTTTTTTTTCTAACATTTTTTTGGATATCAACTTACTCACTGAATTTTCTTCTGTACTTATTTTTCACCCATACTTCTGGATTTCTCATCTGGTTTGCTGATATTTTCCTCTATTTTGCTGACTTTCCTCCTCAGATCCTGACTGAATCCACCTACTTGTTGATATCCTCTTTCAGGTCTTTGATTATTTTTACCAGAAAAGTGTTGAAATATTCCTCTGGCATTTCACCTGTTTCAGTATCATAACTTCAGCAGCTGGGGGTCAGCCTCCTTTGGAGGAGTCATGTTGCTTTGCCTTCCTATGTCTCTCGCATTTCTGTCTTGTGATTTGCACATCAGGTCTTCCAGATTGTTTTGTGGGGATTTTGCTATTGAGCAGCCTTCTCTTAAAAGCTCAATAACAGAAAGAGATTCAGGGAAAAAGATTTCCCAGTAATAAAAAAAAAAAAACTTCAAAAACAAAATTAGAGAAAGATAAGAAGGGGAATTTAAAAAAAAACAAAACAAAACATGAGAATCAAACACTAAGATAAAGTCAAAATACTACTAAGTGTATGGAGGGAAGCAAACAACAGAGGATAACATAAAACAAAAGAAACTAGGAAAAGAAAAAATTAATGCCCAATAAAGACAAAAATGCATAAACAAAATCATGTGAATGTATGAAGGAGATTAATAAAAATATCTTTAATTTTTTTATACATAGCTTTCATTGTGTTGTGGTATGCCCATTGTATTCCTAATTTCTTTTAAAGTATTTTCTTTATTTTTGAGAATTTCATACATGTATACACAAAATATGTTTGTAGCATGAATCTTAAAAGTCTTAACGAGTTCTTATTAATAAAATCAAACCTCAGCCAGGTATTGGGGTGAACACTGGAAGGTTAGAGAGACAGAATAAGCCACAGCTATCTCACCTCGTTGAATCCTCAGCTGGTCTTGTTTCCTCAGACTGGATGCCCCGAGCCCTCATCCAGAATGGGTCTCAGCTGAACTGCTGCTAAAAGCCTGAAAGTTTAACCAGCCACATGCTTCTCCAGGCCAAATGCCTCTCCAGGGCAAATGCCTCTAGTTTCTGGTCCTCACGCCTTATATACCTTTCTGCTTTCTACCACCACTCCCTGGGATTAAAGGCTGACTTTCTGGGATTAAAGGCGTGGGTCACCATGCTTGGGTGTATCCTTGAACACATGAATTTCTGCCTCTGGAATGCTAGGATTAAAGGCGTATGCTACCACTGCCTATCCTCATGTTTAATATTGTGGCTGTCTTGTTCTCTGACCCCAGATAAGTTTATTAGCATACACAATATTTTGGGGAACACAATACCACCACATATGTTCATATTTATCCCCCCATGTCCTCCTTCCAATTCCCCTATAGCCTCTTCAACAGGCCCCCCTTTCAATCTCATGTCTTTTTTTTTTTTTAAATAAGCTGTTAAGTCTAGTTAGTGCTGGGGCCTTCCAATAGAGTGTAGGAAACCTACCAATGGCCACATCCTCAAAGAACAGTGGTTCTTCCTCCCCCAACAACTACCAACTGCCAAAAGCTCCTCAGTAAAGGGCAGGCCCTGAATATCATCTATTCCCCCTATGCAGACTTTTATCTGGCTTGATATTATGCAGGTAACCACAGGTACTGTGAGTTCATGAATATGACGGACATGTCATGCGCAGATATTTGGTGCAGATTAAACGTACATCCTCACGCTTTCACGGCAAGCATTCCACAGCATTCCTCCCCATCCTCAGGCTCTTGCATTCTTCCCACTCTTCCACAATAAGGTCCCTCCTGGGTCTTGAGAGAGCAGGGAGTCAACATAGATGTCCCATTTGATACAATGAAGTAAAAATCCCGCCAAAAGTATCCTAAGAGAAGGGCAGAGCTCACAAAAGAAAATTAACAATATAAAGGAAGATGACATGGTGGCGCAGCTCCTTTCTGGGTTCTCAAATATTGGAGACTGCCCCTGGGTCATGCCTGTCTCTGCCTCCTCAGTGCTGAATTCCAGGTGCATGGTGTTGTGTGGGCTGCTGTACTGGGACTAAACTGAGGTCCTCACGCTGTCATGGCAAGTACTTTACCATCTGATTCCTGTTTCCAGCATGAGTACTGTGTTCTTTCATGGCATATCCGATATCTGGCCTTCTCTCTTGGAGAACACACTAATACTCAATTCTTAACATGAATGAGTTCATTGGAAATTGGAAAAATGAAGATGTTCTATCTTCTTTTTTTCACTTCTTTACTGGAAAAATCTGTAAAGAGACGTTTTTCCCCATTGACTTGGGTTCCTGTTATGGTTTGAATATGAAATGCCCCCATAGGCTCATGTGTTAAACACTTGATTTCTAACTGACATTATCATTTGGAGAGGTGGTAGAAACTTTAAAAGATGGGGCCTAGATGCAAGAAATGGGTTACTGGGGGCATACCTTTGCAGAATATATCCCATTGCCCTAACCCCTGACTCCTTTCTTCCATGAGATGGACCACCTCCTCCTCCACCTGATGCTGCCTCCCCATGGGTCCAGATCAACAGGTGGACCACCTCCTCCTCCACCTGATGCTGCCTCCCCATGGATCCAGATCAACAGGTGGACCACCTCCTCCTCCACCTGATGCTTTCTCCCCATGGATCCAGATCAACAGGTGGACCACCTCCTCCTCCACCTGATGATGCCTCCCCATGGATCCAGATCAACAGAACCAAGGGCGGTGGACCGAATTCTCTGAAACCCTGAGTTAAAATAAAGAATTCTTCCCATGGACTGTTTTTGTTAGGCATTCATCACAGCTGTGAGAAAATGACTGAGGCTGTTACTGTCATGGACTAAATTGTGTTCCCCTCTTTTCTATTCCTCTGTTGAAGTCCTAGCTCTACAGACTGTGAGTGGTTGTTTTGGGCAACATGGAGACAATTAAAGTGAAATGAGGCCCTAAGGGTGGGGCCCTAATCCAGTAGCGCTGGATTCCTTACGAAATGAAGGTGACCCCAGAAAGTTTGTCTTTCTCTCCACATCCACACAGAGGGCATGTGAGAACACAGAGAGAAGGTGGCCATCTTCAAGCCAGGAAGAGATTTCACAGAGACCTAATTCTGAATACTATGATCTTGTATTTCCAGGATCCTAAACCATAAGGAATGTGTTTCTGTTGGTTAAGCCATCCAGCCTGTGGTATTCTGTAAAGGCATCCTGAGCACTAAGTCGCTGGCTGTAGAATTCATCCACACAGGGGATGAAGGTTACTGTTTGATCCTTTCTCTTTATTTACCAAATTCCAAGACAATTAATTTGTTTCTATCATTCTCCAAAGGTCACCCCATTGTGTAGATTCTTTTGTCATTATTGAATCACGGGTTTAAGGATAGTTTATAAGTTTCAGTCCATCACATTCCTATTCTAACATTCAAACTATTTCATCTTTGGCCAGGAGGGAGTCACTTCATGTTGGCACCAGAATCCTTCTTTGAAGCCTCTGTATGGGGTGTGGCTGAACATTCCAGGTTTTTCTGGCCCTGGTATCTTGCCTCAGAAGGAAGATAAGCTATATCTTCAAGAAGCCTGGGTTCCTGCTAATGAGAACAGGTATCTCAAGAAAACAAACTAAAGGCTAAGGAGAATCGATGCTTGCTCCTGGGATGGTTGTTATTTCTAGGCCAGGGTTGATGTGAATACACATAACACAGCTCACAAGTTCAAGAACACTTGCCTGCCATGTGCAAGAACCTGGATTCAGTCCCCAGTACTGGAAAAGCAAAAACACTAGATACTTCTTTCTCTCCCTCTCCCTCTCCCTCCTCTTCCTTTCCCTCTCTCCTCCATCTCTTGTGTGTGTGTGTGTGTGTGTGTTGTATGTATGATACTTTTGACAATTATGGATTCTAATGTCACAAAGATGATAGAACTAGACCAGACCATTATTAGTCATCTGCTTTATCCTGGTGATACACAGAAGCTTCAGAGTATTATGAATATTCCCAATCTTATCTATAATCACTGAGAACCATTTTAAAGGTTTGTACATGGGCTAGGGGTTTGATTCCATAAATAAGAGTGCTTGCTGTGGAAGAATGAGCAGCTGAGTTTGGGTCTCTAGAACTTTCATAGAAAAGCTGAGCAACACACACACACACACACACACACACACACACACACACACACAGGTTTGCATGTGCAAGTCCATGTTTGGTCCCAGTCAATATTGTACTATTTCTTTCTTCCCTTGGCATGTGGCATTTTTCCTAGGAAGATGGGACACAAATGTTTATTCATTCCAAATAAAAGAACTAATGACAGGCTGGGTGTTGGTGGTGCACGCCTTTAATCCCAGCACTGGGGAGGCAGAGGCAGGCGGATCTCTGTGAGTTCGAGGCCAGCCTGGGCTACCAAGTGAGCTCCAGGAAAGGGGCAAAGCTACACAGAGAAATTCTGTCTCGAGAAAACAAAGAAACAAACAGAACTGATGACGGACCAAAGTAATTGGTACCAAAGTAGCACCCAAGTCCAGCTAGGAGAACCAACGAGGTTATCAGGGCTTACTCACAGGAATATGAGCGGGAGGTTGTCTACAGCAGCAGGAACCACCCACAGGCAGCCAAATCACTGACAGCGCACCCAGATGGGTGACGCCTCTTGTAGAAGCTGGAAGCCTGACGCTCACTGAACCGCTTCCAGGCGGCTTGACAGGTCAGAGTGTCTTCATGAAGCCTGTTGTTACATCCCCTTTTCATTCCTGATTTTGTTAATTTGAATAGTTTCTCTCTGCCTTTTGGTTAGTTTAGATAAGGATTTGCCTATCTTGTTTATTTTCTCAAAGAATCAACTCTTTGTTTGATTGATTCTTTGTATTGTTCTCTTTGTTTCTGTTTTGTGCATTTCAGCCCTGAGTTTGATTATTTCCTGCCATCTACTCCTCCTGGGTGAGTTTGCTTCTTTTTGTTCTAGAGCCTTCAGGTGTGCTCTTGGATTAAAGTCCTGTAGACACTAGAGATATGGCTTAAAATAATGGAGGCAATATACAGCGATCTCATTTTGAATGGAGAGAACTGAAAGCAATTCCACTAAAATCAGGAACAAAACAAGGAGATCCCTTCTCTCCATCCCTACTCCATATAGCACTTGAAGTCTTAGCTAGAGCAATAAGAAGGCGATCAAGAGATACAGTCAGGAAAGGCAGATGTCAACGGATCCTTATCTGTAGACAATGTGATTTTTTTTTTTTTTTTTAAATCAGCGTCTTTCTGTGTAGCCTCGGCTGGTCTGAAAATCACTGTATAAAGCAGGTCTGGCCTCAAACTCATAGTGATCTTCCTGTTTCTGCCTTCCAAGAGCTGGGAATAAAAGAGTATGTTACCATGCCCAGGTAGGTGATAGGAATGAATGAATGAATTGTAGCATGAATCTTAAAATGTTCTTATTAATAAGATCAAACCTGAGCCAGGTATTGGGGTGAACGCTGGAAGATCAGAGAAGCAGAACAAGCAATAGCCACCTCACCTTGCCAGTTTCTCAGCTGATCCTGTTTTCTCAGACTGAAGCCTCTGAGTCCTTATCCAGATGGATCTCAGCTGAACTGCTTCTCGAAAGCCTAAAAGCTTAACCAGCCTAGTTCCTGGTTTTCACGCCTTATATACCTTTCTGCTTTCTGCTGTCACTTCCTGGGATTAAAGGCTCACTTCCTGGGATTAAAGGTATGAGTCACCATGCCTGACTGTTTCCAATGTGGCCTTGAACTCACAGAGATCCAGAGGGATTTCTGCCTCTGTAATGCTAGGATTAAAGGTGTGAGTGTCACTATTTTCTGGCCTCTATATCTAGTGGCTGTTCTGTTCTCTGACCCCAGATAAGTATATTAGGGTGTACAATATTTTGGGGAACACAATACCACCACAATGAATACATACATACATATGTGTGTGTGTATGTGTGTGTGCATGTATACACATATTTATATTTATATTTATATTTATATCTCCCTAAAGACTCCACCAGAAAATGTCTATAGCTGACAAATACTTTCAGCAAAACGGTGGTGTATAAAATTAATAAACTTTATTTCTTAAATTGTGTTCTTTATTTCTAAACAGAATTTGTAAACATACAGTGGAAGGCATTCTTCAGATTTTGGAATCTCTTCTAGGCTAACTACATCCCCTCCCCGTGATGTTGTCATTCGTGGTGGGGTGTTCAAAGCTCTGAACTCAAACGACAGGACTTCAGAACTAGGACTTGAGACACCTGCTGGTTTGGCCCCACATCCTGGACAAGCAGCAGATTCCTTTCCACTCAGCCTCCATTGTCCTCTGGCCCCGCACACCCTCAGCCTTGCATGCTTTCAGGTTTAGGTGCTGACCCTGAACTGACAAAATCCACCAGCAACACCACACATCAAAGGCCAGCAATCCTGGCTGAAAACCAAGATGAGGAGGCCAGGCACGATGGGTGACTGACTCCTAGGATCACATTTTTTTTTTCTCCCACACTGGCATTATGTAAGCCCGTCTGGAATTAGATAGCACCTGTCAGCGAAGAATCTGAATGACGGAACTGAGATTTCAGCCTCAATCTCCACTCTGCCTCTCTCCTCCAGCCATGTGGGTCCTCCCCATTTCTCCCAAGAGAAGCCGGGCTTGCTCCAAAGTCCTTTGTACTTTTGCCTCTTGCCCAGCTAAACCCTTTGTCCTGGGGCTTTCTGAGCTCACACTCATATGTTGCAAATATCTGTGTAAGAGCCACCTGTGTAAAATGGAACTCCTTCATCAGCACCCACCCCCGTCTCACTTTTTAAAAACTTTTTCTTCTATGATTTCGTAGAGGTACATACGTATCTCGGTCGTTTTTTACCTCCATACCTAACTCTGTCATTCTCCCACTTCCGCTGAGCCCCCCTCCTCTTCCCATCAAGTCCCCTCCTGCCCCTCCTGTTTTCACATCCTTGTCTTGTGACCCCCTCTTTAAATAGGAATGACTACACTGGAGGGGGATGAGTCTCTCTTCGAGCAACAGTTAACTGCCAATAACTCCGTGGGGAGGAATGGGGCTTCGTGAACCCCTCCCCATCCACGCTGGAATTTTGCCCAGATCTTGTGCTGGGTACCACAGCTGCTGTGAGTTCACCAGTATGCCGGCCATGTCATGACCAGAAGACCGCTCTTCACTCATCCTCACCCACGATCTTCTCATTGTTTTTCTGCCCTCTCTTCTGCAATATCCCCTGAACCTCGGGGGAAGTGATAGAGATGTCCCATGTAGGGCTCACCACTCACCAATCGTGTATTCTCAGCACTCTGACCAGTTACGAGTCTCTGCATTAACTACTGCCCACTGCAAACAGAAATGTCTCTGACCGAGGACGATAGCCACACTAAACGTACCGAGGCAGTTTGACATGTCCCTTTACAAAACAATGGTAGTAGGTTCCCTGTTTGGGTCTATGACCTCCCCAGCCAAGGGTTTTTGACCAGGTTTACAGAACCAGGCCCCTTGCTTGGTTTTCTTCTGAATATTCATCAGTGTTCAGATCAGCCCATCATACATTCATCTGTTGGCTCCTCCTTTGTAACATGAATCTTAAAAGGTCTTATTAATAAAAAACAAACCTGGAGCCAGGTATTGGGGTAAATGCTGAAAGATCAGAGAAGCAGAACAGGCCACAGCTTCCTCACCTCGCAATTCCTCAGCTGATCCTGTTTCCTCAGACTGGAAGCTTCTGAGTCCTTATCCAAATGGCTCTCAGCTGAACTGCTTCTCGAAAGCCTGAAAGCTTAACCAGCTCTAGTTCCTCGTCCTCACGCCTTAAATACCTTTCTGCTTTCTACCATCACTTCCCGGGATTAAAGGCGTGAGTCACCATGCCTGACTGTTTCCAGTGTGGCTTTGAACTCACAGAGATCCGGATGGATCTCTGCCTCCCAAGAGATAGGATTAAAGGCGTGTGTACTATCATTTTCTGGCCTCTATGTCTATCTAGTGGCTGTTCTGTTCTCTGACCCCAGATAAGTTTATTAGGGTGCACAATATTTTGGGGAACACAATATCACCACACTTTGTCTCCTCTACTGAATTATAAGTTAAAGTCCAGAGTGGCAGAGATTTTATCTAATATGTCTATGGTTTAATTCTTGTTCCCTCCCCAGCCAAACTTCTTGGGACATAGAAATTCTTGAGAAACATCTGTTGAATTAAGCTCTGCTACCTGTATAAATAGAAACTCTCATCAAATATTGTTTTATGTATGAAGTAAGGAATACTATATTTATCAGAATGTGTACTTGGCTCATCTATGCTTGGAGTCAAGATAGATTTGTTTTGAATTGTTTAGGTTTCTGCAATATTGGGCCTTGCTCATGTTAGTCAGGTATTCTACCACTGAGCTACATCTCACCCCCCTTTTTACCCTTTATTTTGAGACAGAGTCTCACCAAGTCATCCAGGCTGGCCTTGAACTCATGCTATAGCCGAGGTACAATTTGGACTTCATTGCTTCAGATTCCCCAGTAAGTGAGATTGTAGATCTACACTATGAAGCCCAACTGACATACGTTGATTTTTCAGCTCTGCTATCTGTAAGCACCTACAATTTACCGTATGTGTTTCCAGGTCCCCATAACACTGCCACATATGCCAAAGATGGGGGAGTTTCTGGCCTTGGAGCTCTGTGCTGCTCATCCTGATAGACCAAGCCAGACCGTAATGACTCTGAGATATACAGGCTGAGCCCGGGCACCTGGAAACACTTCACAGAGCAGCTCCAGCTTTGGGGGATAATTGGAAGAAACTGTTTGCAGGGTAAGCATGACACAGGCACAGCCATCACTGCCCCCAGCCCCGACCTGATTTTTACTTCTCATGAGCACTTATCTAAGTAGAGAAGGGTGATCCTAGCCTCGTGGGTTAGGTTTAAGTACCACTAGGGTGCAAAGGGGAGCATCCGCAGAGACCAGGGATGCCAAAGTCATCAAGAAGAATAGATGGTCCTGAGAACTTGGTGCCCACTGAGGAAACTAGATGTCTCTGGATTATGGTCACATAGCCACACACTCATGGGGAGTGGGCAAGTGACTTAACAGCTAGACAGGGGTCAGGCAGACAGTTTGTCTATATCCCTCTTTAAGGAGGTAGCTTTGGCCAGACCTTGCCAAAAAGGGATACAGGCTCAGTATGGCCAGGTTTTCTGATTTCTCACTGAAAACCAGAAATCCAAATGTGTCTATGAAGTCTCCCAACTTGAAACGTTGCCAACAGAATGAAAAATTTTAGAAGCACTGTTTTCTAGCTAACATTTCCATGTAACAAACCACCCTGGATTTAGTGACGTGAAACGACTGTTCTGTTATGCCCACAAACTCCCTGTGACAGAAGTTTGGACAGGATGAGTGGAGATGGTTTGACTCAGCTCCATGGCGTCTGGGGCTTCAGCTGGGAAGACTCAGGCACTGGAGCTAGAACCATCTGGAGGCTTCTCGACTCACATAGCTGGTGCTTGGGCTGGAATGACTCAGGCCGTGACTCGGCTGGGACAGTCCACTAAAGCCCCTACACATGGCTTTCCATGTGGCCTGAGCCTGTCATGCATGGCTCTGGGTTCTGAGACTGCGTGTCCTGGGAGTGGTCTCTGCAGGAGAACCAAGCGGAAGCTCCCTGGCCTTTTACCATCTGGCCTCCAGTCTCACAAGATCACTTCCACTGTATTCCACTAGCCAAGGCAGCCAACCCTCCCCCTGAACTCAAGAAGAAGGGCCCAGCTGCCACCTCTTCATGGAAGGGCATCAACAATTTTTCAAGCTCCACATGCTGGGTGGGCCAGGCCTGAAGGGTGTGCAGGCCAGACTGGCAAGAACATTGCCAACAGTATGCCTGCAAGGCATAAAGGGATAGCGCTCCATCCCAACTGCTGAAGACCTGCGGCAACAGTCCCAGAGCACAGACCCACAGGCAGAGGAGCCTTCCTGACTGGGCTTCCTTGGACCTGTGGTCCAGATCCCATGTCAGACCCAAATGCTACCTGTACACAGCCATGCACTGGGACCACACACTCAGGCCAGTCCCCAGCCTCAGCACAACCTCAGAATACACCCTCGGGTCTTAAGGTTTGGATCTGAAATATCCCCCAAAGGTCATGTGGCTAAAAGCCCTTGGTTACCTGTGGTTTTGGGGAACTAGTATGGTTTGTAGAAGGTGGGGGTGGTCTAGTTGGAGAAAGTGCATCACCGGGGATCTGTCCTTGAGAGGTGGACACGTTCCCAGACCCTTCTTCAGCATCCCTTGCCTCCTCTGCTCTCCCCTGCTTCCTGGATGTCATGGGGGAGCAGCTTTGCTTATGCTTGCCACCACGGCGCCTTGCGACTGCACCTCGCCCCACAGGCCCAGAAACAATGAAGCCAGATGACTAGGGTCTGAAACTCTGGGACAGAACAACCCTTCCCTGCTCTAAGCTGACTTCCCCATGTACTTTGTCACAGTGACAGAAGATGATTAGCACATCAACTCCCACCAAGGCATCCTCTTTCACAAAGACCCAGAGCCCCAGCCATGTCCCTTCATCTTCATCTCTAGGGAGATTGTTTTTTTCAGTCCACAGACCAAAAGGGCCAGGCCCATACTTAGTCCAGATGCCATGGACTGAGAGAGGCCCCTGCAAATCTGCGTGTTCAAATCTAACCCTCAATGCAGTGGTCTCCCGTGGTTTGGAAAGGGGATTAGTGCCTTTACAAAATGGGCCCCACAGCTTACCTTGCCCTTTGCACCATGTGGGGACATATTAGAAACCATTTTGACTTGGAAGAGGGTCCTCACCAGGGCCAGCATGGGAAACTTCTAGGGCAATGTGCAGTCCAGGCCCCAGAGCCACCTGCACAGAGCCACTCTCCCCTCTAACCACAAACCTGGCCTCATGCCCAACCCCGGGACACATCCTGACGTGTTAGGTTCGGATCTGAAGTGTTCCTCATACGCCACATGTCTAAGGGACCTTTTTTAAAACAGCACCTTGCTCTCAGGCTCCCAGCCTCCAGAATGGTAAGAATTCTTTATTTATAAGCCACTTAGTCTGTGGCTGTGTTCAAACAGACCAAGCCACTGGACCGTCTGAAAGAAGTGCTTCTGGAGAGCCTAGCTGATCTCTAGTGGCAAATACCTTCCTCATCGATCTCTGAAGAAGTATGAAAGAAAAGGCACATGAGGAAACAGCCATGGCCTTGGGCAGAGAGTGGATGCTGGGCCAGGCCATGTGCTGGCTTGCTTAGATTCTTTTGTGGACTATAGTGACCCTGTGGAGCAATTTTTGTTTTCCATTTAAGAGATGAACAAACCAAGTTTCACGGTAAGTACAGCAAGTGTGTGGCCTCCTGCTCGGTGAACTCATGAACTTACCTGGAGAGCCTAAGAGTGAGAGAGACCTGAAGTCAACAGGTGGGGCCCAATTGTGAAGAGCCTTGCAAGCTCTGCAGTCATGAACTTGATGAGTCAGGTTGTAGGGAGCCATCCAAGGTTCTGCAGCTGAGGGTGACTCTGCTAATTAAAGCCAGTGGAGATAAAGTGATTCCTTCCAGCGTTTTGTTTTCCACACCCTCCTTTCTGTGGGCTTCTCGTTTACAGTTGCCATGTGAGCGAAGTAAGAGTCCCAGGAGTCCCAGTGTCCAAAGTACCAGTGGTGAAACCAAGACAGAAGGTGAACCTCCTGAGTCCACATCCTGGTTGGTGAGGGTCACTTGGGCCCCCATAACATAGTGTACACCTCCTCCTCATTGGAGCCATCTAATATCACTGTCACCCCATCTTTCTCTCATCTCTTACTCCCAGCAATTCTAATGGAGCTGTTAATCATTGGTCCTATGTGAGCAGCATGAGGTCCAGCTGGCCAATCTGAATGATTGTCTGGGACTACAGGGATGCTGGAGGACAGCCAGCCTCAGGCTTTCTTGGGGTTGTCAGTGGTCCTCATGCCCTGGCCACCACAGCTACTGTCATGTGGAGAATCTCTTCCTGAGGTGAGTCCCAGCGATAATACTTCAGGCTTCTCCAGAAGGAAACCAAGTCCCAGATTCATTCTTGCCTGGACTGCATTTGTGGGCCATTCTTATTGTTGACACTTGTTCCAGAAGCAGCCCTCGAATCGATGCCTTGGCTAGCCATGGCACAGGTGGGTTTCCTCCAAACCCCAACGTCTTCATTTGTGTAAGGACAATGATCAAAATAGCAAACTTAGGGAGTTTGTAGAGTATTGAACACATGTCGGGATGGCAAGGCAGCAAGACAAGAAAAGGAAAGAAAAACACAAATGAAAGGTATCACGGGAAGGAATACAAATTGTGTGCAATTATATACAAGTGTTTATCATGTATGTTTATAATTGTATGCACATGACACGATCATTTTCATAGAAATTTCAAATTAGGAACTTTGCTTTCTAGTGCTGTGATAAACAGCATGACCAAAGGCAGCTTGAGGAAGAAAGGGTTTATTTCCTCTTACAGCTGATAGTCCACCACGAAGTGAAGTCAGGACAGAAACCTCGGGGCAGGAAATGAAGTATCACGGAGGCGTGCTGATTACTGGCTTGCTCTCCTTGGCTTGCTCAGCCTGCTTTTTCATATAACCCAAGACCGATTGCCTAGGGATGGCACCACCTGCGGTAGGCTGGGCCCTCCCACATCCATCAATCACTAGTTTGTTTGTTTTTTAATGCCTCATAGACTTGCCTGCAGGCCAGTCTAATGGAGGTAATTCCTCCACTGCTATTTCCTCTTCCCAGACTCTAGCTTATGTCAGTAAAGCTGATAAAATAAGAAACAAACTAACCAACACATAGACACACTATTAGAGCTCTTCAGAGTTCAGCAATTACTGGATAGATAACCAATAATCAAAAGTCAATAATGTTTCTATATACCAGCAATGACAAATCAGAAAAAAAAAAAAGAACTCTTTGAAAAAGAACCCTCACGGGGCAGTAGTGGCACACACCTTTAATCCCAGCACTCAGGAGGCAGAGACAGGTAGATCTCTGTAAGTTCGAGACCAGCCTGGTCTACAGAGCAAGTTCCAGGACAGTCAGGGCTACACAGAGAAACCCTGTCTTGAAACCGACCCCTCTGCCCCCCCAAAAAAAAAAGAAGGAGAAACCTCATTCACTCTAGACACAAAATCTAAGCGTTCCAGAAACAACCTGTGTGTGTGATATATGTGTGTATATGTATGTTTGCATATATGAAATGTGTGTGTGTGTAATACATGTGTATACACATATGTGTGGATATACGAGATGTGTGATACATGTATGTACATGTATTGTGCATATCTTAGATGTATATGTGTATATGATACATGTGTATACATATCTGAGATGTATATGTGTATGTGATACATATGTGTACATGTATGTGTGCATACACACAAGATGTGTATGTAGGAAGAAGACAATTCACAGGAGTCTGTTCTACCCTTCCACCTGGGGATCGAAGTCACTCATAGGGCGTGCACAGCAAGTTCTTTTACCTGCTGAACCATTTGTTAGATTTCAAGCCTGGGACAAATGACCGAGCTGGCAATTTAACATATCAAAGTGGACCTGGCCTCCAGGTTCTCCCAGCATCCCTCAGTCCCTACCTGTTACAGGGTCCTCCTGGCTGGCATACCCCATCCCCTACCCTAAACTTCTCCAGCCCAGGAACTGGGCGGGGCTGTCCTTCCCCCAGCGGCTCTTCCCTGTATAACCCAGCCATTTTGGCTGCACCCGCCCTTTTTACCCCTTTTGGCCTCTTGCCCTCTTGGCCACTGCTCTTGGTTCCCCTCTCTCCCTCTCCCCTCCCTCCTCTCCTCACTTGCCCAGCTCAATCAGCCAAACTCTCCTGGATGTCTCTACCTCTGCCTCTGTCTGTACTCTCCCTTATATCTATAATAAAAACCTAAACCTCAACCCCTTGGGAGCAGTTATGTCCCCTTTTCTTCCTTCCTTCCTTCCTTCCTTCCTTCCTTCCTTCCTTCCTTCCTTCCTTCCTTCCTTCCTTCCTTCCCTCCCTCCCTCCCTCTCTTTCTTTCTTTCTTTCTTTCTTTCTTTCTTTCTTTCTTTCTTTCTTTCTCTCTTCCTTTTTTCTCATTCACCATCTTGACTGCCCCCAGAGTTTTTATTTTATTATTTTTATTTTTTGGCAGTTTTGAGACAGGGCCTCTCTATGTGGCCCTGGCTGTCCTGGAACTCAATATGTAGACGAAACTGGCATCAAACTCATAGAGATCTGCCTGCTTCTGCCTTCCAAGTGCTGGGATTACAGGCATGCACCACTACTTCCAGCCAAGGTTCTTATTTTAATAAGATGATAGAAGATAATTTATTGTGTATTTTTCAAATATTTTTGTCGTATTTAAGTATGCATCTGTATGTGTGTCTGTGTATGGGTATTTGCACATGAGTGCAGGTGCTTGGCAGGCCAGAGGCACTGGATCCCCTTGAGCTGCAGTTACAGGCAGTTGTCAGTGGGGCCAGTGTAGGCGCTGGGAACTGGAGGAGCAGTACGTGCTCTTAACTGCCGAGGCATCACCGCAACCTGAAGGTAGTGTTTCCAAGTCCTGAGCCATGGACAGCAAACCTGGTCAGATGACTGACTTCGACCAAGGATCACATGGACATGAGTGATGCAGTGGTGCTTGGAAGCAGAGCCTTCGGCTGCACCACATTCCCACCTTCTCCCGACCTCCATCGGAGTATCACATTCCAAACCCTGTCACCCCTCACCTGTGCCAGAAGGAAGAAGGTTAGGCCAGAGCCCCAGCCAATTGAGAGTGTAGAGTGAGCAGGAAGTCTGCCATGTTGGCGTAGCTCAGGGAATCTGACTAATAGAAATTACCTACTGAATTGATAAAATGCTGCCATTTTGATTCATTTAGGCAAACAATGGCATTTTATAATAGTACATTGATGTCTCCAACTGATTCCCCACTGTTGAGCTAATCATGAGCATCACCCAAAATATTTACAATGATTTTTGTTTGTTTGTTGTGATAGCGTCTCACTCCATAGCCCATTCTGTGTTTGAATTCACAGCAATCCTCCTTCCACAGTCTCCAAAGCGTTGGGATTACAGTCATGCACCAGCACCACAAGATTTTTATTTATGAGAAGTCTTATGAGAAATGAGTTTGGGGGAATGCAGGCCTTTTGCAGGCGATCCACCCTCCACATTAGTGTTGTGAAGAGTGCCAAGTCCTGCAATGAAGAGACTGTTATTAGATCAGGATTTCCTGACACTACTTGAAGACAGGCCCCATAGCCTGCTTAAGAATGTCTAATGAAAATTTGCTTCACAGGTTTTTCTCAAATGATTTTTTTTTTCTTGAGATGACAGACCATGGAGAATTAGTGGGCTGGTTTCAAAAGCCAAACTGAATTCTCTTGTTAGCACATTTCCACATCCATGAGCACGGTCCTCAGGTCCTCAGTCTGAAAGAAGAGCCTTGGAGAACAAGATGTTTCCCAAGCCCCTTATCGGAAGATTAACAGCAGTTTGGGTAGGGGAGGTCAGCGACTGACCCCCCCACTCCGGGATGGAGGTGGTCAGCACTCCTAGCTGCCCTCCATGCTTCCTGACATTTGTGCTTTAATCAAGTCCCACTCACCCCTCCCAGTTTCAAAGCCCAGTGAGGAACCACAAATTCCCACAGCCTCTGGCGGGAAAGCCAAGGGGAACTCTTTGAAAGGTAATTAGCGTCCTTTGAATCCTAGACCCTTTGATTTTGCTTCCTGGCCTTAAACAGTCACAGGAGATTTTGCAAAAATGGGAGAAAAACAAGGCACCAAGCAGAGCCCCTTCCACTGACGCTTTTCAAGAGAGAGGGGACACTTGTCACTGGGGTGGGGGGCAGAGGTTGTAGTGATGTCCCCCCAAACCATTCATTCATTCATTCATTCATTCATTCAGTCTGTCAGTCAGTTAGTCAATGTGCCAGGCATAATGCCAAGTATAGAGCACACAGTTTTAGCTATCATTCATTCATTCATTTGTTCAGCCTGACATCTCTCTGCAGACACAGAGCTGGACTCCAGGGCTGTATACTTAGTAGGATAGGCAGACGGTAAACAAGTGACTAAATAAAAATTGTAACTGTTGAGAATGGCTTAGTCGGTCCGGTGCCTGTCACCAAAGCCCGAGGAACTGAGCTCAGATCCCCCAGGCCTGTAAAAGACCTAGCGGTGGCTCAGATCTGTAACCATAGTACCGGGAGGGGCACTCACAGCCTGGCGGATCCCTGGAGCTGCTGGCCAGCCAATCTAAACGATCTATTAGCTCTAGGTCCAGTGAGGGACCCTGCATCAAAGGGTGAGGTGAGGCATGGCATGGCGTCACATGTCTTCAGCACTCAGGAGGGAGAGGCAGGTGGATCTCCATGAGTTCTATGCCAGCCTGATCTAAACTCTCATGGAAGATCCCTAACATCAACCTCCGACCTACACACACACACACACACACACACCACACACACACACACACACACACACGAGATTAAGTTCCAGGCACTAAATGAATGGATTACAATATTCATCCAGGGAAAAGCAGGGAGTTGTCCTTAGGGGAGGCATTACAGTTTGGATAGCAAGTGTTCCCCAAAGGCTCTTAGCTGCTGCCATTGTTGCTCTTGCTATAGAAGAGTGGTTGGATCACCAGGGTACTGACCCTTTGGTGAGTTCATCTGCACAAGGGATGAGGAGGGAGGACCTAACTGGAGAAAGCAAGATCCATGGTGACTTCTACAGCAGGAAAGGTATATCTTGTCCTCTTCCTCCTCTTCCTTCCTCCTCCTCCTTCCTCCTCTTCCTCCTTCTCTTCCTTCTCCTCTTCCTCTCTCTTTCTCCTTCTTCTCCTCTTCCTCCTCGTCGTCTTCTTTCTTCTTCTCCCTCCCCACTTCTTGGCTGCCATGAGAAAAGGAGCCTTGTCCCACCACATTCCACTGCAATGCTCTCCCCCTTAGTACAGAAACAACAGAGCCACATGAAACATTTGAAGTCATGCCCAAAACAGAGCTTTCCTCCTTTATATTGATGTTCTCAGGAATTTTATCACAGTGATGAAGGTTGTTCACCAGTTTCAATGTGTTCTAATCTGTAACACAGTAGAACCTAAGTAATTCTGTACATGAATTTGTAAAGTGGTCTCCATTATTTTGGACAAAGACACTGTTGGTGATCTGAACTCTGGATTAGAAGCTGTTGGAGGATGAGCATCGACAGGCAATGATTCCAAGCAAAGATGGGTCAAGACTTAAGAACAGAGATGTTTGAGTCCAGATGATAACCAAGAGGTGTTTTTTTTTTAATGCTCCCTGTCAGTTAACACAAGGATGATGCACAGGCCATAATGGACATCTTTTTTTTTTTTAACTTCTTCCTTGAACCATGTACATCTGCCCTTCACCAGTCTTAGTAATGAGCCGATGGAAGACAGAAAAGAAGCCTTTTCCCATGCCAGTAGAACTGACACTGCCCAGCTCCTAAGCTGGTGACAAGGCCATTGATGTCAACTAAGTCATGAGCTCAGGTAGCACAATGCCCTTGTGAAGGATTCTGGGAGAACTGCCTACTGCCTGGTCCCTCCATGCCTCCATACACCCCTGGCTTCCTGTTCTTCCCGCTCCTGCTAGGCCAGGGCACAGCCTGGGAAAGAGCTGAGCTAAGAGACATGATCCACCCATGGGCAGAGTATACACAGTTCATCAGTCAGGAGGTGGGAGGAGGAGGAGGAAGGAAAAAGGAGAGGGGGAAGAAGCAGGAAGAAGGAGGAAGAGAGGAGCGTACAATGGCTTCAGTCTCACTCCTCAGCCTGGACCCTGTTCTCCAGTGACCCGGTGCCTCCAGCCTCTGAATCCCAAAACCACTGCAATCAGGGAGAATCTTCTGGCAATCTCAGCAGCAGTTTGGGGGCTTCCCTAGTCAGCTTTCAGTTTCCATGCCCAGAGAATGATGGCCCAGAGAGTCTATAATTCTGATTGCCTTTGTCCTGTGCTCTCCCTTGTTCTAGAGGGAAAGAAAGATGGCTAAGGCTGGAGTTAACATAGTTCAGCAGTTAAGAGCACTGGCTGCTCTTCCAGATGATCTGGGTTCAATTCCCAACTCCCATATAGCAGCTCACAGCCGTGTGTAACTACAGGCCCGGAGGGTCCAATGCCTTTTTCTGACTTCCTCGGGCACCAGGCATGCACATGGTGCACAGACATATGTGTAGGCACTCACCCATACTCATAAAATACAAAATAAAGAAATCTTTTCAAAAAGAAAGAAGGAAGGAACATGAATGCTCCCCTCCCCACCCCCACACCTTCCCCCTCCGAAAGCCAGAGCTTTGCCAGAGGAAAGGAAATAAGTATGCCAAACAAGGAGACACTACAAGACACAAATAATCCCTTTAAGGATTTCCTGGGCCTGGACAAACCCCCAGATACGTTATCCAGTCCCAAGTGGTCAGCCCCAAACACATACATAATGCAACACTAAATAGGCTCAGTGGGTTGTGTGTGTGTGTGTGTGTGTGTGTGTGTGTGTGTGTGTGTGTGACAATAATGATTATAGAAGAGGTCATGGACTTGAGAAGGAGTGATGGGGTCATGAGAGGGTTCGGGAGGGGTGGGGATGATGTAAACACAGTAATCATGTATGAAATTCCCCAAATGTATTTTTTAATCTCTGAGAAAATGATTGGCAAGCATCTTCTGTCTGACTCAAGCACAGGAGGCTGAGAGTGATTACTTGACACCCACAGTGAGAGCTGAGGAGGCCTGTTGAAGTGGTTGAAAATCCCCTCTCCTCTCCCTTCCTCTGCACCCACATACATCTAGCCTTGGGCTTCTAAGCCTGATGCTCTCTGGTAATGCCTCCAGGGCAAGACCATAGTGACCAGACCCCAAATGGAGTCAATGGCGGCTCTGAAATCCCCAGGGAATATTTGTTAGTGTGGGAGGAGTGTGTTGAGGAGGAAGAGGGGCTGATCTTTGAGCAACAGCCTGAGGGTGACAGTATGTTTGTCTGGAGGAAGACAGGCTTCCTTTTTACTCACATTTGCCAGTCTATACGAAAATGAGGCAGAGGGGGCTGAATGTGACCTGGGCACTGCAGGGTAAACTAAGTCTCGTACACAGACTTTTGACCAGTGTAGAGTCATGGAGGCTGCCTGGTAGTAATGATGTCTGAGCTGGAATGCAATAAATCCAGCTGGAAATAGCAGAAGGCCTTCCCTATGATGGAGACGAAGCATATACAAAGTCCGGATAAGCTGTTAGAAAAGCACATGGCTCATCATGAGTGGATGTGCCCATGGGGATGGGAAAATATTATGCTTTGAATGTTCCCTCCAAAACTCATGTTGGAATTCAACCTTTGGGGACTGGGAAGAGAGCCATCAGTGAAGTGCTTACCTTGCCAACGTGTGAACCAGGTTTAATCCCATGAGACCATGTGAAAGAAGAAAACCAAGCCTGGTGCAGCATTCTTGTAATCTAGCATGGGACAGGTGCTGGCCTAGCCTACTTGACTATATGTAGACCAATGGGAGACTCTGTCTCAAAAAAGAAAAGTGGATGCTCCTGAGGAAGGACACCTGGAGCTGTCTCCTGGTCTCTACACATGTACACACAAACGTGCACACACATGCACATACACAAAAGAAATGTAATATTCTCTGTGTATTAAGGTGGGGCCAGATAGGACCTCAAAGAGTGATTAGGTGGCAAGGGCTTTGTCCTCCTAAATGGACTATTCCATTCATGAATTAAGGAATTCTCTTAGAACTGGCTCTCTTTGAAGAAGCAACTTGGTTCTAGCTTTGACACACCCCCCTCACTTCCCTTTCTAAGCACAGAAGTGTGATGACTTGTGCCACTAGCAAAAAGGTCTTCATCAGGTCTGACTCTTGAGTTTGGGGTCTCCCGTGCTCTGGAACCCTGAGTTGATTCAGCTTCTACTGCTTACAGCCTGCTCAGTCTCTGGCGTTCGGGTACAGCGATGGAAACTGGAGTAACACAACAGTGGAGCTGTGGCTGTCTGTTGGCCTCATGCCGCTGACCTGCTGCTGCTCTCTCAGCGGTGGAGGATTTCAGGGTGGGAGGAGACCACATGTAAATGTGCAGTGGTTCGAGTCTTGGCACAGCTGGAGAGGGTGCTAGGTGTGTGGATCAGCCCTACTGCTGGGAAGGGACAGAAGGCAACCAACTCAAGCCCTGTTGGCCCAAAGCACAGTCTAGGCAGGATCCTGGGGTAACTTGTCATCACTTCAAATTGTGTGAAACATCTGGAAAGAGATGACAGTGTGACTTCGTATTTTCTTTCTGGGAGGCCATGGGCAAGATGAGTAAATGTCTAAATAATCTTTCACCTGGAAAGTTCTCTTCGAGGAATTTACCCAAAGGAAATCATTAAAGATGAGGAAAAGACTTTACCTCAGCGATGTTCCCTGCAGCCTACTTAGGGAACAACAGGAAACAGTGTGAATGACCAATTCCCCCCGCCCCCAGATCTCGTAATGACTAGCAGCCCGCTGATGGGTGCTCTCTAGCTACTTCATCCTCTGCTAGAGTGAAAATGGAAAATTCCCACAGATGTTTGTCCATGAGCGAGGTCGCTGTTTGAAAGTTTTCGCTAGCTCACGGCATACTCAGAGAAGCGACAATAGAAGATGTCCATCACATCTCTGTTCTCCTCTCCTTCTTTGACTTCACAGTGATGATAGATGTTTATTATTTCTTCTAGAAAGGAAAAGACCCAGTTTAATTGTGGCATAAACATAAAACAAAGTCTGGAGGTGACAAGTGCTAGGGGAGTGCCAGTGTTCACCAAGGATGGGCCTGGAAGGCTCTGTGAGTCTCTCGCCATTTCCCTCAAGGTTCTAAGGGATAGAACTGCTCATGACATAGTTCTCTTATTCATGGTAGAAAGACGGGCATGAGAAGGTACCAGTGACATTTCCCTGCTACAAGAGAGCAACAGCTCACTCCCAAGTCTCCAGCAGACTGCTTATATTCCACAGCTTCAGTGAATTCATAGGGACATAGCAGCAAGGGAGTCAGTCCAGGAAACCAAGGCTCTGGCAGAGGGAATGGGCAGAACATAGCAGGCTTTCTGATGGTGACAAGGTACACCAGCCCTTCAAATGAAATCAAGAAAGGAAGGGACAGAGCAGTAGGAAATGACTACTGAGAGAGCAGCCAGCCAAGCTTGCCACACCTTAAGGAAAGAAAGCGGGCAACCCTAGATTGTGCCCCGATTTTTTAAAAGTAGAGTATATTGGCCTATGGAGGACTGAAGACTAGAAGTTATTAGAACAGATAACTGATTTCAAACCAGATTTCTGTGCCACCATGTAATTTAGGGGTTGCCACTGGAATGAGAAGGAAGAAGGGAAGGGTGTGGGTACAGGCCCTCAGTCTTCAACACAAACATCTCCCTTCTGTCTGAACATCATATTGAGTGTACAGATAAAATTCTACTGAATTTTATATGTGTGTATTTAATCCGTATATATGTGTATGTACATGTGTATATATTTATTTTCATGTATATACATATATGAAAATTACCTAAAAGTCTACCTAATAGGGATTTCAAAGTGGTGGCTCCTGAAACTTAAGTCTGTATTTAAAATATTTTTAAGGGATTGAGTATGGTGGCGCACGCCTTTAATCCCAGCACTTGGGGGGCAGGTGCAGGTGGATCTCTGTGAGTTCCAGGCCAGCTTGGTCTACATAGCACATTAATGCCAGCTTCTATGCATAAGACTCTGTCTCAAAAGAAAAGTCTTTTTAACTTGCCAGGTGTGGTGGCACACACCTCCAATGCTAACACTCAAGAAGCAGGGGCAGAGGCAGGAGGATCTCTCTGAGTTCAAGGCCAGCCTGTTCTACTTTAGCAAGTTCCAGGCTACCCAGGGTTGCATAGTAAGACCCTATTTCAAAACAAAACAACCCCCCCAAAACAAAACACCTCTTTGACCTGCGACTGCCATTACACTGCCTACATAATCTATAGGACGTGCTGCCCTAGTAACCTGCAGCAGTCGAGAGTGGACGGACCCAAGACGATAACAGGACACATTGGCCTGAAGCTATGCATCTGTCAACAGCCTGGTCAGAGCAAACATACGAGACAGTGCTAATGTCAGAGTTCACTCATTTACAATAATTTTCACATGAACTAATTTACCCTATGTACATATACACGTTAATATGTGTGAAAACACATGTGGGGGCCTGTTCAGGAGACTGCACATATGTATGTGAGGTTGTGTTGTGGAGGCTAAGGGGACAACCTCGGTTCTGTTCTTTGGTGCCATCTATCTTGTATTTTGAGGCAGACTCTCTCACTGGCCTGGAAATCACCAATTGGGCTAGACTGACTGGCCAGTGAGCCCAGGGATGCGCCTGTCTCTGACTCCCCGGTGCTGGGATCACAAGTACGTTGCCACCATGCCCGGGGTTTTTGCGTGGGTCTCAGGGCTTGAACCCAGTCTCTTGTGCTTGGTGCAAGCACTGTAATGACTGAGCCACTTCCCTAGCCCCTTACTATTAAGTTTAACACCCATTTCACGTTTACATTAGCAGTCTGGCCCCATGGGCATTCAGCTCATGACTCCCGGACGTACGTGGGTGTTAACAGGTCTCTGTGGGTCATGGGTAGTTTTTAATTTTTCTTTTTCCTGGTCTGTCTTTTCTAATTTTGATAAAATAAACAGACGTGGCTTTTGTAATAAGGGGGAAAGACGCCGTTTTAATTAAAAAGTAATAACCATGTGGCCTGTGACCTTGTGGGCTGTTTGGACCATGCTCCCACAGTCCCCACTGAGCCTGGCTCTTCTGGGCCTCTGCTCTTCCTGCCTCCCCAGCTTGCCTCAAATGTGCAGCCAAGTGAGTAGCAGGGTCCCTGCCCTGCCTCATCCTGCCCTATGAGTGGAGCCGGGGCTAGACACTTCTGAAGAGCAGGGCCCTCCTTGAAGGGTTCTGAAGCCCAGCTGGGGTCTGAGGGTTTTCAAATGCCAAGATCAAATGTGGGGATGCTGTGCCTGCCAATGCCAATGTCTGTGCTCTGTCTAGAGCTGTTGATAGATATATGGCTTCACACTAATGTGTTGTTATCACAACGATTCCACCCTCGGCTACTGCAACTCACCAGCACATCTGGCTTGAATCTTTCCTTATTATGTCCTTAAAAAAAAATAAAAACTGAAATCCCAGTCACCCCTTTGACACCCTGTCTCCCTTCCTCCTTTCTTCTCCCTTTCCTTCCCTTTTCTTCTCTGCCCCCGCCTTGCCTTTTCTCTGGCACTCCTGAAACTTCCAAAGTCCTCTTGTTCCCATTTTACAGATGGTGACACCGAGGTTCAGGAAGAGCCCTAGCTTGCCATATCACCATTCTTACTAAGCTGCTATCTACCATGTGGGAATCAGCCCAGACCCATTAGGTTCCTGATCTGCAGGACAGAACGGTGCTGCCATGCTGTATTAGTTACTTTTCTATCGTTGTGATAAACACCATGAGCAAGGCAACTTATAGAAGGAAGAGGGATGGTGGGGAGGGGAGAGGGAGGGGGCACAACAGCAGCCAGACAGGCACAATGCTGGAGCAGCAGCTGAGAGCTCACATCTCAGTCCACAAACAGGAAGTGGAGAGTACACTGGGGGTGGTGGCAGAATTTTGGAGCCTCAAAGTCTGTCCCATGCCATCCAACAGGCCACACCTGATCCTTCCCAAACAGCTCCACCAACAGGGGACCAAGTAGTCAAGCAAGTGGGCATTCCCATCCAAACTATACCACGTGTGCCTGCCTTGGATTAGTATCCTCCTAAAAGTCCCTGTGTTGAAGGCTTGGTCCCCATAACAGTGCTGCTGCTGGCAGTGGGTATGGGCTAGTGAGGGGTCTTTAGGTCCCTGGGGGTGTGCCCCAGTGCTCTCTTATTCTTTCTTCTGCTTCCTGGCTCAAAGCATATGCAGTTTGCTTTGACGCTGCTGCCCCCAAGATGTCCTGCCTTGACCAGAGGCCCCAAGCAACAGAACCACAAATCTAGACTGCAATCCCCAAGAAATACACCTTTCTTTCTGTAAGTTCATGAGCCCCAGCCACTTCGTTTTAGTAACAGAAGCTGACTAAGCCAGGTTCCTTACAACCAGCACCACATTCCTCGAGATGGCTAAGAAAAACAGTGGGCAGGAGGGGGACCAGGGAGGCAGACATTAGGACTTGGCTGTATTGCACAAGAGTTCCTAGTGCACTGGTAGATCTGTTAAATCTTCCCAGAACTCAAGCCCTCTTACTTCTAATCATAGTTTATTATGCATTTGGGAGGAAGATCTGGGGAGACAATAGTAGCTTCTAACATCCTTTGTGCTGCATTAAATGCTTTGTGAATACTTCACGAGGCTGTCCTCGGGGGACATCCCAGGGCTCTGGCCTCTCCAACATCCTAGATCTCCACTGCAGCTGAAGGCTTCACCTTCCCAGCTTCATATGATGGCCTCTCAAGGCCTCCTTTCAGAGATTCCAACCCTGACACACACTGGCTAGCCCCACAGTGACTCTCTGACACCATGGAGGGAGACTCAATGACCCTCTCAGTTTTGCATCTTTCATGTCTGTGAACCATCACCGTGTGGAAAATGCTGTCAAGTTCTGTTGTCAGCTTGGGAAGAACCTGGCCACCCTTGGACCACAGTTGCTGCAGCAGCCTCTGTGTGCTGACCCTAGGGAAACACTCTTCAGGCAGTTGCTTTCCAGGAGCAGGGGACCCCTTAAGCATTCTAAGCGCCGGCTCTGTCCTTTCAAACAAGTTTGAATTTTCACATGTTGGAGCCTTTGATGGACAGGGTCTTGCCCTGGGCTCCTTTCTTACGGTCCCAGTGCAGAACACTTTAACAATTGCATCCTCTTTCTGTGCCTTGGCTGTAAAATTAAACTTGTCTGAGTTCTTTTTATGGACACTCTGCACTTTTAAAATATGTCTCTGCCCTACTTTTTGCTCTTCTTCACTCTAGGCCTGGATAAAGGCAGTAATAGCAGCCTTGCCTCAGCCTGAACCTTTTGTTATCTTGAATCACCTCCACCTGTGAGATTGGCCTGCTGCTTCTTCATTTGGGCCCACTCAAGCTCTAAAGACACGGGTTTAATGCAGCCAGGTTCTTTGTCAGAATATAATTTGAATAGCCTCCAGCACCATTTGTGATAGAGTCCAGTTGCCCTCTGAAACCTTGTAAACTGAACTACCCACTAGTTTTTCAAACTCCCACCAGAATGGCCTCTTAAACTCTGCTTACAGCATTCAAAGTGTTTTTTTTTTTTCCTAGCCAAGAATTCCAAATTCTTCCACATTCCTCTTGCAAACCAGATCTAAAGGCCTAAGACCCACACGGTCAGGATTACCATAGCAACAGTCTCACTTCTCAATACCAATTTTCTGCATTAATTACTTTTCCTATTGTAATAAAAATACTCTGACAAAAGCAACTTAAGGGAGAAAGGGTTTGCTCTGGCCCATCGTTCAAGAAGATCGTTCTGTCATTGTGGGGAAGACATTTGTCATTCTTCTTGTGTGTGTGTTGGTTTGTTTTTGTTCGAGACTGGATTTCTCTTCTCTGTGTAACAGTCCTGGCTGTCCTGGAACTCACTTTGTAGACCAGGCTGGCCTCAAACTCACTGAGATCCACCTGCCTCTGCCTCCCGAGTGCTGTGTGTTTCTTTCTCTCCATCTCACTGTGTGTGTCTCTCTCTCTTGTGTGTGTGTGAGTGTGTGTGTGTGTGTGTGTGTGTGTGTGTGTGTGAGTGTGAGTGTGTGTGTGTGTGTGTGTAATCCTTGGAATTTTCTACAAGGTCATGATGATGTTATCTACAAATAGAAATACTTTTATTTACTTCCTTTCCAATCTGGATGCCTTTTCTTTCTCTTACGCTGTTATTATTGTACAAACTGAGTCTTTATAGATTATACACTGCCAGCACAGACTTATAATCAGTTCTTTATATAATAATCTAGGTTATATGTATCTATACTGTGTACCTTTAGTGAAGCCTTTATCTTTTGGTATGGAGTTAAGTTAGTCTTGTGTCCTTTCATTTAATCAAAGAATTCTCTTTGGAGAATTTGCTTGTTTTTTGTCTGCTTGTTTGCTTTGGCACTAGGGAATGAATCCCTCAAGTTCTCTCCCATGGAACAACACCCCAGCCCTAGTTGACTGGTTTGGTTTGGTTTGTGGCATGGTCTACCATGTAGCTCAGGCTGCCCTTGAACATGTGACCCTCTGCCTTGGCACCTCAAGTATTGGGGTTATAGCCATAAACTAAGACACCACACACGTGAAATGGGTGTAAGTTTGTTTTGGAGCTCGGCATTGAACCAGGGCAATGGACTAAACCTGGGCAAGCATTCTACTACTGAGGTACGTCTCCAGCTCTTTGCTGCTAACCACAAAATCCATTTGTTTATCTAGAAATGTCTTCATTTTTTCTTATTTTCTAAAGACACCATGTTTTTACATTTTATTTATTTAGTATCTATGTATATGAGGCAGTATGTACATGCCATGACACATGTGTAGAGGTCAGAGGACAGATAATGAGAATTTGGTTCTTTACTTCCATCATGTGAGATGGAACCCAGGTCATCAGGCTTGGTGGCAAGTGCCTTTACCTGCTGAGCCACCTTTCTGGCCCTGATACAGAATGCGTGATTGACAGTCTTGTCTTTCAGTGCTTTGGGAATGTCACCCGCAGCCTTCTAGTCTTGGTGATTTCAGGAGGAAACTCAGCTGGTGAGCTTACTAGACGCCTAATACTAGATGAACCACATCTTTCCTTTTATTTTCAAGATGTACGACCCCCTTTGACTTTCAACAGTGTGACCGTGAGGTGTCCAGATAGGGACCTCTGAATGTGTGCTATTTACACCCAGTTGTTTTTATTTTTTTCCTTCAAATATTCTTTCTCTTCTAGGAAGGATATGTCATGTTTGATTATGTCCCGCAGATCTTTGTAATTCTGTTCATTTTCCATTGTTGTTTTCTCTCTGATGCCCAGATGTGGAAATCTCATTTGTCCTACTTCAAGTTCCCTAATTTTCCCTTTGGCCTGCTTCAGTTTGCTGTTGCCTCCTTCTAGTGAACTTTTTATTTGAATTATACTGTCCCACTCCTAAATTTCTACCTGCTTCTTTTTAAAGTAACTTGCAGCCCTCTATTATTATTGCCTCTTTAATGGGACATCACTCCACTTTCCCTTGGCTCTTTGTAAGGGGGTTCCTTGGTTCTATGGCTATGTTTTAAACATATTACTGTAAGCCTTTGTCTGGGTAAGCCCAATATCTAGGCTTCCCCACAGACACCTTCCATCGATTACTTTCCCTGCTCTGTGTTTCCTATAGTTTATTGTTTCTTTGCATGGTTCATCATTTTTTTGTTGTTGAAATCTGGAGTCTTTATATAACATAATGTAGATACCCTAGATGTTAGCTGTGTTCCCCTCCCCTGGATGTGTTGTTTGCCTTGGTGTCTTCTCTGAACATATTCTAGAAGGTCTGCATTCTTCTTTGTGTATGGTACTGAAATTTCCACTCAGTTACTTTAGTGGTCAGTCAATGATTGGGCAGAGATTTCCTTAAACACTTGGAACTTGTAAGTTATCCTGTCTGTGCAGAGGGATTCTTTGTATATGCAGAGAATTGCTCTCAAACTCAGCCGGGCAATTGGTTACCTGCTGGACTTTCATTCAATGCTTATTCAGAGAGGAAGTGTAGATCCCTTTACTGGGCCTGTGCATGAGTATAGGCACCACACAGCCCTGCAAGCATGTGGTTTTGTAGAATCCCAGTAACTGACCAGAGCTTTCCGAAGTCCCTATGAAGCTTCTCACTCTCTAGTTATATAGTTTAAGTTTTTGGCTAGTCTGTTGTTCTCCCCAAATTTTATCTGCCACCAAAGCCATCCCAAAGTTGCACAATTCCTTGTAAGTTGCCCAGAGAAAAAGACACGAAAAAGGCCCTCTGTGCTGGGTCAGTTGGAAGTCAGGTAAAATAAAAACAGTCTTGCAAAGTGGGACCTTCCAGAGACTCACCAGACAAGATGCCTAATTACAATTCTTAGGCCTTGGAGGAACTTTCGCCCCATCTGCCTCTTCTGGTGACTGTCAGGATGATTTTTTCATCATGGATATGGTCTGTTGGTTTCCAAAGCTTTTACAACATTGGAAATGAATCAAGAACCCCACAAAGGCCGCTGCTTCAATTCGTGCTTGGCCCTCTTTCTTTGGGTACATGTATGTGTGTGTGTGTGTGTGTGTGTGTGTGTATGTGGGTGCATGTGTGTGTGTGTGTGTGCACATGTGGAGGCCAGAGGTCAACATCGGATATCTTTTTCCATCACTCTTATTTTTGGAGACAGGGTCTCTCTCTGAACCTGGAGGTCACCAATTGTCTATAGACCAGCTGGCCACAAAAGCCAAGGCTCTTCCTGCCTCTGCCTTCCAAGCTCTGGGATTAGAGGCATATGCATGGTGCCCAACTTTTCACATGGGTGCCGGAGATCCAAACTCCGGTCTTCATGCTTACAGAACAAGCATTTTTTTTTAATCAACTGAGCCATCTCCCTAGCCCCTTGACCTTATCTCTTGGATAAGTGATCCCTCAATTGCTGCAAGCCTTTGGTTAATCACAAAAGTTCTGAAAAAGTTGGTTCTGACCATGCTTTCCAGTTTTTTGTTGCTTCTCTGGGGGAGAGACGTTCAGTCTTCACTCCTGTGTCCACCCTCGGCATGCTAACTTATTGTCACCTCGGCCTCCCCCTAGCTCCCAGCACTGTCGGGTAAGGGTCCAGAGCACTGGGCCAATCCTCACCACAGCTTCCTCCCCAGACCCCATACCAACAGGTAAGGCGTCCCTGAATCCTTAGTCCACAGCCCAAATGTCCGCAGTTCCCTTAGCTCCTGGAATTGACATGTAAACAGTTCCCAGACTCTCAGCTCCCACATCACCACTCCACTCAACCAGTTCTGGATACATAGGTCTCAAATCAGAAACAAAACATGAAAACCCAAGACAGCCTGTCTCCCTAGCTGTCACCACAACCCTAGTGAAGGTGGTCTATCCATCACTAAATCCATTTGCAGATGAAGAAAATGAGAGCCAGAGATGTGATGTGCATTGCCAAAGCCCCCATCCAACTGGTGGTAGAGCTGGGATACAAAGCAGAGCCTGGCTCTGGGGCCAGTGTAGTGTAACACTCTCCTCCCAGATCAAAACATTCCTCCCTGCTCCTTAACAACAACCAAAAAAAAAAAAAAAAAAAAAAGCTTCAAATTCCCTGAAACTGACCAGATTCCCCATGTCCCTCCCTGCCAGAAGGAGCAGAGCCCAACTGCCAAGAAGACGCTCAGACCAGCTGAGCTGCAAAGATTCTGAGAGGAGACAAGCCGCACCGAAGACTCTCGGATAAGAGGGGCTGCCCGGAAGAGGGTTGGACCAGCCGAGGCCCTGTCGAAGGACACTCTCCGCGCTGTAGAGCTGCCTGCAGGATGCGCAAGGTGCTCTAGGTTTCCCGGCTCTTGAGGGCTGTCACCCATGCTGGTGATGCAGCTGTCCTTGAGTCATTGCTGAACCTGTGAGTAACCCCTCAGCCATATTCCTGCAAGCAACACCAATAAAACTCGCTGGTTCACCACCACATCAGACCTGGGTGGTGTCTGTGCTTTGGTCTGTCGTGGGTTGCCTGACTCGGGTGTCTAGATGAGTGTGTTTCCTTTTCCCAGGAAAAGTGTTGTCACACAACGTGGGTACACCAGGATCTTGGTCTCCTCAGAACTGAGCAAGGGACACAGGCTTCGAGGAATCAGGAAGTCAAGTCCCAGCTTTGCTTCTGTCCAGTTAAGGCTTCTCTGAGTGGTGCCCCACTTCCTGCCATTCTGCCTCAGTTTCCTGATCTGTAAAATGAAGCTGTTGGCCAGGTTTTCCTATGTTCCCTCCAGATTTTGGTTTTCCAGGGAGCTTGTAGCATCTACCATACACTCTCTCCCATGAAGCTGTGATCCTCAGCTGAGGACAAGCCTGGGCACTGCTGCCACAGGGAAGCCCTGTCACCCAGAGGATGGTGGATGGTGGCATGCTCTGGCACAGTCCACTCACCTGGGGGCTTTAGGTGTCTCAAAGGGGTGGCACAGCAGTCTCCAACAGCCTCTCTATGTAACCAGACACCAGTCCTCCCTCTCGCTCCTCATCTGGATTCCTGAAACTGAGGGCCAGGCTTGTTGTTCTTGCTTCGTCTCTATGCCCTCCACTTCTATTCCCTTCCTCAATCCCCTGCATCAGCAAAGCCTGCAGGAATCTAATGGTTTTCAGGACATGGAATAAAAGATTTTTCCTAAAAGATTTTTCCATTCCTTTCCTTGACCCTACAAGACCCAGATAATATCTGTTACCTCTGACTTCAAGTCTCATCCCTTGCCTCCCTCTCTACACACATCGGGCATCCTTGTTCTTCAGGGCCTTTGCACCTGTTAGCCCCTCTGCCTACATCATCACCTGACTCCATTCATCATTGACTCAGACATCCTTTGTCAGTAACGGCCTTCTCAGCTAAAACATACCTACTCACCCCGACCCCTCATCCTTCCCTGCTTTGCTTTCTCCTTAGGACAGTTTTGTTATATAAGCCATAAATGCATTTTTTTAAACAAACCAGTTTGAGTTGTCTTTTCAAACTAAGTCTCTATAATGATAAGGGCTCTTTCTGCCCTGTCAATGGATAGCATCCGGGTCACTAAAGGCCTTAACCGATAGCAGGAGGCCCTTCCCTTGCTGTCAGTGTTAGAACAGGTGTGCCCTGAGCTAGTGGTTCTAGCCAGGTGACAGCAAGGTCACCCACAAGGCATGGGAACACCACTGCAGAGGAGGCTAGTCCCTGCCCATCCTGCTTACCCTCACCGCCCATTTAGGTTTGACCTAGTGGGTGAGATCTGTCTTTTTCTTTCCTCTTGTTAGAGTCCAGTCAGGCTGGCCCTGTCTGCAAGGCCATGTGAGCAGGGTGGAAACTATGGCGATGCTGGATGGTCTGAAGTTCATGTGCTGGAGGCCGGAGGCCACCCTGCTCCATCTCTGCCAGTTGCTGTGACTCACCACAGTCATGCCACCTGCCAGGCCCTTCCCAGGCTGCTCTGGTTTGGAAGCTTGGCAGCTGTGCAGTGGCCTTCGGAGTGGAGGGAGTGGAGAAGGCATCGTTCAGGAGGTGAGTTCTGCAACTCTCCTGCGGAGATGGGCAGAGGAAGAGGTCTTGTCAGGGAAGAAGGCCTGTGTGGATCACACAGGCATTCAACAGAATCAATCATTCCTTTTCTTGACCTACAAGGCCCTAATAGTATTTGGCTCCCTGTTATTACTCTCTGAGCTCATGGCCCATTCCTTATCTCCTTCTGCACTCTGGCGATACATGCCAGGCTTACCATGACCTCAAGTTGCACGTGCAGTTCCAAACTGTGCCTGGGGCATCACTTGATCCAATAACCTTCCTTGGGTCTCCAATTTGTGATGGTTTTTAGAGCATCCATGAAGTGCCACCACCTTTGTGGGGTTGGTCTGCTACTCAAAGTCTTGCTCATTATGGGATGTGCAGAGGATGGACTAAGGCAATCCAAAACAAGGAGCTTGATCCAGGCATGGAGGATCCTGGTGAAAATATTAAGGAGCTCCAAAAGAGAGGTCGACGCTTGCCCACACATCATGAACCTCGTTCTAAGCAGCTAATGGCTCATTCCACCTTCTCAGTAACCCTGGAGGGAAATCAGTTAGTAGCTCCCTTTTACAGAGGAGGAAACCAAGACCCAGACAAGCTGAAAAGAACTTCATTTGCCCAGGATAAGAAGCTGGAATCTCTAATCCTGTAAGCCTGTCCCTTATGCTTGATGCACGCCCCCCATCCCCGTAAATTATAGATAACTATAGCTGTGTAAACTCTGTCTTGTCATGTAGAATCTTTTTATTTCCCTTTGTGGAAAAACAGACTTAGCCTTTATAATTCAATTCCTTTAACCAGTTATAATATCTGTGTGGGTCCCTGGTGGTTTAACAAGTGAAGTAAAATCTTACAATGTGGTTGTTTTCATAGCTCTGTAAGAGTTATGCTCTTAGTTCTTTTCCCTGACAACTGTCTTTTAACAGGGTCGTAGAAACCAATGGCTGATTCTTACTAAAGCAGGCAAGCAAAGCTCTATGCCTCTATGCTTCCTGTTCCCCTTCAGAGATGGGGCCCTGGGAAGGGTGTACTTCCAGGAATTGGGGCATCAGGATCCCCTGAAGACTGCCTCTCCTGAAGTCAAATGATGTGCAGAGCTGAAGGTCACGGTGTTGGCACAACCTCCTAGGGTCTCTGGCCAAGGGCTCCGTGGAAACCCCCTGAAAGAAGGAAGCAGTACAATGATGTGTGCCACGCCCCCTTCCTGGACATTTGGATGGATACGGGTGCCCTCTAGTGGCTACCCTCACCTCTGCATGGGCCTTTCAATGTCCCTGCAGTTGGAGGGCCTTTTCAGGCATTTACTATTTATTTCTCTGTCCCTGACTTGGACTCTTTCCTATTCCTAGCCCTTCCTGCCCTGACACCTTCAAAATAGCACACAGCTATGGCTTTGTCACTTTTTCCTGCATTGACCTCAGAATTCAGGAATGGGTTCCCGCAGGACAGGAGTAATACTGTTAAAGGGAATGGCCTTATAGTGTGTATTAGTTATTAATGCTATTCTTTTTGCCATGAGATATTAACCCAACAGGAAGCTGCTTGAGGGAGGGAGCGTTTATTTTGTCTGGTTGTTCCCTTGGGAAGGCATAGTGGTGGAATTGACTTCTGTCTCTGGCCACAGGAGCTCGTAGCACAACTAGCTCGCAACATGGTGGACTGGGCTAGCACTGGGATGGTCCTCCCAAAAGTTCCACAGGTTCTCCCATAAAGCACCACCAGCTGGGGGCCAATTTAAACAGATGAGCTTTGGGGTGAGGTGGGAGAGGGGGGAATTTTCTACCTAAACCATAATAGCATCCTTTTTTAAAAGATTTCTTTCTATTATTTTTAATTATGTATATGGGGGGCTATGTGTGTGTAGGTGCTGAAGACCAGAGTGTAGATACCCCTGGAACTGGAGTTACAGGTGGTTGTGAGCCACCTGATGTGGGTGCGGGGAATTGAACTCAGGTCCTCTGGAAGAGCAATTTGTGCTCTTAACCATTGAGCCATCTCTCCAGACTAATAATAGCATTCTTTAATTGTTTTATTCTCTTAAATAAGGTAAGATATTGGAGGCCTAGCTAATTTGACACCCTAGTTGATAGCTGTTTGTGCTGTGGTTTTAGCTGTCAACTTGACAGTCTAGAATCACCTGGAAGAAAGTTTTTATGGGGAATTAACTAGGTAAGTTAGCCTGTGGGCATAACCATGGGGATTTGTCTTGGTTGTTAATTGATATAGGAAGACCCAGACCACACTCACTGGCACCATCCTATGGTTTTAGATTCTGGGCTATTTAAGAATAGAAAAGCGCCAGGCGGTGGTGGTGGTGCACGCCTTTAATCCCAGCACTTGGGAGGCAGAACCAGGAGGATCTCTATGAGTTCGAGGCCAGCCTGGTCTACAGAGCCTGATTCAGGACAGTCACCAAAGCTACACAGAGAAACCCTGTCTCTGGGGGAATAAAAGCTAGCTGAGTACTAAGCAAGCAAGAGTCCCCATGTTTATTCTCTCTCTGCTCTTAGCTGTGGATGTGATGCTACCTGGACTTCCCCATAATAATGGACTGTAACCTGGAATTGTAAGCCAAATAAACCCTTTCTTCCCTAAATCACTTTTTGTCAGGATATTTTATCAGAGCAGGGGAAATGAGATTGTGTTAAATTCCTTCCTGGTGGCTAGCTGTCTTAAGTCCTCAAGGAGGGGGGCAAGCAGCCCCTCTTTGGCAACCATCTGCTTTGAACCTTCTCTGGACACCTTGAGGAAGCTACCCAATAACCGCAGCTGCTTGTTCAGAAGCACTACTGCAGCCGGCCCATTCCACTCAGAACGTTCCAGCTAGTCCAGAGGCCTCGCCAATCACAAGCCTTGGCAACCCCGGCAGCCATTGCTATCC
>CABHPH010161027.1:13364-45271 GCA_902168325.1 Peromyscus nudipes
ACCCAATTTCATAAAAATGTACTACTGGATTTATAGACACGTGGTAAAATCAGGACATTAATAATAGGTGATTTCAATATGGCACTATTTCTAATAAACAGGTCATCTGAAAAAAATAAAGAAATATCAGCGTCAATAGACATCATGCATCAAGTGGACTTAAATACCAACAGAATATTTCAGCTAAACGCCAAATAATACACTCAGCAACAAATGCAATCTTTTATATAATAAACCACATCCTGGAACACAAAACAAATGTTAACAAATCCAAAAGATGGAAATAACTCCTTGTATTCTATCTGACCACAATGCAATAAACAACAATGCCAGAAAAATTACCTTTCCAGGCTTCAAGATATATTACAGAACAATAGTATTAAAAATAGTATAATACACAAAAACACACACACAAACCAATGAAACAAAATAAAAGACCCAAATATGAGTACATGTAACTGCAGGTACTCCATGTGTCACAAAGATGCCTAAAACATAAGGTGAATAAGAGCGCATCTTCAACAAATGGTATTTGGAAAACTGGATTTTCACATGCAGTAGAATGAAATCTGACCAGTACCTATCACCCTACACAAAATCGACTCGAAATACATCAAAGAGCTAAATCTGAAACACTGAAATTGCTAGAAGTAAACTTTGTCAGCACCCTACATGATATAGGTGTGGGAAAGGACTTCTTGAAAAGCACACTATTTTTTTTTAGGAGTTAAATCCAGCAATTATCAAGTGGGACTTCATAAAACCAAAAAGCTTCATAAAAGCAGGTAAAGAAACAATCAACTGGGTGAGGAGAAAGTCCCACAGAATGGGAAAGAATTTTTCACTCCTGTATATCTGATAGAGGATTAATATCCAGAATATATAAATAAGTAATAAATAAAGAATAAAAAAATGAGTCCTACTTGCATATGATACCTATGAACCATAATAAAGAACATCACAATAACACTAAGGGTAGTAGGCACCTGCATCTTGGAAATTACCAACAGCTCTCTAACTGGACTTCAAGATCCACTCAACAAGAGGGAAATCATGCATGGTCTTAGCAACCTAGAAAAACTAGCCAAGTCAAGTGAAGTCATGGATCTTGGAGCAGAATGTACAACCAACAATTTGCTAAACTAGAATAGTTCCTAACTACATTCTAAATATTTATTGCAATACCCACAGAGCCCTCTACATAAGTGAGACCAGACCGTTGTGTAGCTTGATCTTGCAGTAGAATCGGGATCCATCCCTGGTGCATGAGCTGGCTTTTTTGGAGCCCACTACCTATGGAGGGACAACTTGCACAGCCTTGATGTAGGGGGAGGAGCTTGGGCCTGCTTCAACTGAATGTACCAGGCTCTACTGACTCCTCATGGGAGGTCTTACCTTGTTGGAGGGAATGGGTGGGTTGTTGGAGGGGAAAGGCTGGAGGGGCGGGAGGAAGGAAGAGAGGGGGATCTGTGATTGGTATGTAAAATGAATAAAAAATTTCTAAATAATCCTCACACTTCATTAAGGAAACTTCTGTTCACAATAGGTGGAGACCGTAACAGAAAACCACAACCAATCAAAATTCAGATTTGTGGAGCCCAGAGTCCCAATAGATGCATCTACAAAACAGCTCCCCAAACCAAGTCTCAGGAAGCATTGAGGAGGAAGTGGTGTAAAGATTGTGACAGAGGTTCAAAGAGTGTGCTGTGAGATTGTATTTCTGAGTAATGTTAGAAGGTCCCATAAAATCTCATGAACGTGATTGACTAAACATAAGCTGAATGCGGGAAACAACAATGGTCACGCCAAAGAAGACAGGGAAACAACATGTCTTCAACAGTAAACAAACAAATAAAACTCCACAATACCAACAACCAGACTACAGTCAACTAAAGAATACTGAACCCAGGAAGTTGCCTTCCCTGAGGAAGAACAAAACAATTGGTTAAAAATAGTCATCTTCTTATTCCATTGTAGATTTCTGCTTAGTCTTCTGTTTTTTGTTTTTCTTTTTCTTCAATTTTTTTCCCCAGGTGGGTGGCAGTGGCGCATGCCCTAGCACTCTGGAGGCAGAGCTAGGAGGAGCTCTGTGAGATTGAGGCCAGACTGGTCTACAGAGTGAGATCCAGGACAGGCATCAGAACTACACAGAGAACCCCTGTCTTGAAAAACCAATAAATAAGTCAATAAATAAATAAATAAATAAATAAATAAATATTTTTTCATTTTACATACCAACCACAGTTTTCCCCCCCTCCCCTTCCTACTTCCCCTCAGCTCCCTCTCTTGCCTCCTATCCACTCCTAGGAGGATCAGAGGAGGTAAGGTCTCCCTTGGGGAGTCAACATAGTCTGGCATACCAAGCTGAGACAGAACCAAGCCCCTCCCCTCTGCATTAAAGCTGAGCAAGGTATCCCACCTTAGGCAATGGGCTCCAAAAAGCCAGTCCATGCACCCAGGATAAGTCCTGGTCCCACTACCAGGGTCCCCACAAACAGATCAAGCCACACACTGTCACCCACATTCAGAGGGCCTAGTTCAGTCCCATGCTGGCTCCCTAGATGTCAGTCCAGTGTGTGATCTCTGCTTAGTCTGCTATTAACCCTAATTTACAAATTGCAAGAAGAGACACTGTGTTTACTCCCTGCAGTTATACATTGTGTCTATCACATGTCTGAGGCAGAAAACATTTAAGAAATGAAATATATTACTGCACGATGCCAAGAATGCCATGATAAAGATATTACCATAAGAAAAGATATTTTTAGGTAAAGAATTACATAAAATATAAATTTAATGTTACAAAGTATCTGTCTTTAGGTATTCCAATCATTAAAATATCCTAAGATAATTTGTGGAAAGGAGATTCCACAATATAAAGTTATCATTTTTCTTCACGAAGAATACCTTAACATGCAAGCATGAGGTCTACCATTCAATTCTTTTTGTACATGATTCCAAACGGCAAATCAGTGGGATTATTTAAATGATTGTGACCACAGAGATTATATGTACTAGGTCTTTACACACAAAATTGGGGAAAACATGTTAATAAGCCACTATTGTTTGGAGAAATAATTCAAGGAAGCCTAAATAAGATTGAAGTACAGGAATCATGACGATGCTGTAGTATGAGGTAATTGCTTTCAATGTCTAAAGAGTGAGGTCTGTAAAGTAAATGGAAGATATCATTGGAGGTCTCTGTAATGATTAAACTTTGATTAACTGAAAAATAGAGATTTCCATGATCAAAGACTTGGGCTAAAATAGAAACTGAAGCATTCAAAAAATAATCCATGTAGGTGCTGTAAATACTAAGCTAGAAAACAGGAAAGTAGAACATGGTAGAGGCCTTTTCTTGATAAGACTGGAAAGAAAGCCTTGAATGACATTAGTAATGGCTTTAGTTTTTAAGTAACAGGGCATTCATTTAAGATCCCCAACCATTGCCATCATATTTATCTAAGAAAAAAATGAGGCTGATTCTATTTTGACATTTTCTTTAAGGTTTATGAATTTTATGAATTTGGTAGAAAATGTCAACCCTGTACAATTGAGGCAATTTCTTCAAAATAAAGAGGGAAATTGAAGTGATTTGAACAGTACAATGCAAATATGCCCCATTGAAATGCCAATGTGGATTAGATTCCTTTGGCTAAAGGAATTTCTGATTGTGGTATATGCATATTTCAGGAACAAGAGACTTCACCTTTGATTTGAGAAATGCAGCCAAGAGTACTTTTGTGATAGCTCTAATGAATCATTTCTAGCTTTTCTATTGCTTGTTCTCTGTATGGGATCTTAGAAGCATCAGAAACAGTTCAGTAATTATACATAGGAAGTTAGAAGAGAAAAGAAAACACACGTTTTCATTTCCTTAACTGTCACAGTTCATGATTTCAGTGAATGTATATAAAATATCTTCGTCATGCCCAGATCAACATTGAAATCTAAGAAGTTATATGGTAAGGTAATATTCAGTCCAGTCTTTTAGACCGGGAAGGTTCCAGTTTTCTGCTGAAGAGAAAATAGAGGTCATAAAGAACACAGTATATGAACTGAGTCAGTTGCAGAGTTTAATTGAAAATGTGCACTGTAATATTTGAGAAATGGCAGGCAGCTAATTGTGGTGCTTTCAATAACGTAAGCGCATCAAAAACAGGAAGTAAGTTTGAACTAATGTTTATGTAGAAGCAAAATGATTTCTGCTTTAGCATTCACTTCTTAGCAGAATAGCTGCTAATTTGCCCTATATTTGAGTAGAATCTTTGGAAACTGCATCAATGATGCATGGGATGGATTGAACCCATAGCAAGTGTACAATATTCAGTCTGTTTATAATACTTAATACAATATATTATTTAATTGAAAATACATTCTGTATTTGTACTTCTAGCTGCACACTTTGGAGCCTAAAAATATTTTAAAGCCTGTGAACACAGTGCACATTTCTATTAAGTAATATATCTACTATGGAGCTTTACATGATAAATAAAATTTGTAGTTCATACTGTCATGGAAATGTGGATGCTATTTAAATTTGCATTTAACGCAAGAGCTCAAGTTATAAATACTGTTTAAAAAACACATTATGGAGTTCATATTCATCTATATTGTACACTGGATTTAATATGAACCCTTTGTGAAAATTTGTAAATTACATAGGCCATGTAGTTAATTAATCAGCATCACATCAATAAACACATGAAATTTATCCTCCTTACTTTAAACAAAAGATGGTACTTTTGTACTGTCAACTGAAAACTGCCATCTATGTAATGTTGAATGATTTGGAGCTTTATTCAGGGGACAAGAAATGGTGTAGTTTATGTATCCTAACTGATGTCAAAGGCACTGCCTTGGGTCACAGGCAGTCCAGTGTCAGAGCACTGCATACACTTGGCCTGGAGTTTACTTAGGTTAACACTTTGACTGTAGAGTCTATTTTACAAACTGCATTTGGTTCAATTAAAGCATCTGGCATTCTGTTTTATTTTCTGGTCCCTATTGCCTAAGCTTACTTCTCAAAACACTGTAGCAGTATTGTCACTATTAAGTGACATATAGAATATGTTAAATAGTGCTTATGATCAAGATTATTGCTACATGTATTGGCTTCATGAACAGGAAAATACATGCTATATTTCTTGTACCAACAAATTATCCTGCCAGGCAGTAGTGGCACATGCCTTTAATCCCAGCACTCAGGAGGCAGAGCCAGGTGGATCTCTGTCAGTTTGAGGCCAGCCAGGTCTACAAAGTGAGTTCCAAGACAGAGAAACCCTGTCTTGTGAAAAAAGAAAAAAAAAGAAAGAGAATTATCCTGACCAGGTGTCTGTAATATATTTCGATAGCAGAAAGAAAGGGAGAAGGATCTCCACAAATAAGAAAGAGCAACTTTCATGTATCCAAAATGCATATTGTCAAGCCAGTTATACATCAAAACTTCATGCATTATTTTCTCACAGAGAACAAGCAGAATGGGGTGTTAGATCTGTGTATGTTGTGTTTGATATGAACGGATATGAGTCTCCCTTAGACCTCTGAACCTGAGCTTCTAGGAGAATTCATATGTAAGAGACTGCAATTGCTGGAACTCTGGTTCGAGTCACTACATGAAGGCTTCCGAAGAAAGAGATAATGTCATCTCCAAGTATGATCATTTTGGTAAAAGATTGATTGCACCCTTAAGGTTAACTGGGCCTCTCTAGTCCAGTTTTGGCCTGACCAAGAATATCCAGTCATCATGGGGCCATCGGGCCTCCAGGTGCTTTCGTTTTGAAATTGGCACTCTCTGGTAGGACAGCAGCTGCTCCCCTTGCAAAGGTGGAATATGGAGAGAGATAAGCGCTAGTTCTATATAGGGCACTCACAACAGCTTGAAGTAGAAGACTCGGAAAACAATGCTATTTGGTGCAGAAGACGGAATAAAGCATTACATAAGGATTTTAAGGGCAGCATTACAATAATGCAACTTTAAGTACAAGAAAGATCATGTTGAAAAAAAAACTGCTTCAGAAAATGTCTTAGGGAAACAGTAGTATTTTAACTTTTAAAATATATTAACTTTTTCTTATAACAAGAGGTTTTTACTTAAGTAATTTTGATCTTAAAATATGTGACTGAAGTTACTTTAAACCTATCTTCTGGATGTTCCAAACATCATCAGAGCAGTCTTGTGTTCACTGAAATGGCCAGCTTCTCTTTCCCTTAAATGCTTAAGATTTAATTTACTTGAACCCTAATTAAACTACGAAATTTCTCTAATGAGGTCAGATAAATTAAAATGTGCCAGCACAGAATCCATGCAATTAAATATGGCCCTAAATAATTTCACTAAGTGTACAGTTAAATCATTATCCTGGGATACCCCTTGGATGAACTGTGTGAAAGGGTTGCCTTGTTATCAGAATGCCACTTTTCAAAAACTCAGGAATAAATTGTGATTGTAATTTTAAAAAATGGAGAAAAGTCTGAAAACAGAAATAATAATTTTCATCTTTCAAGCAGTTGTAAAACATGATGTATTTGTTAAATAATATATACATATATATTATTCATATATGCATTAGCTACTCCTCTACACCACCCCACCACCACACACAGAATTCTTCCTAAATTGGCACTCCTCCTGCAGTAAGTGATGTAGCTGACCAGTAACAATCTCTGGCTCATCCTATCACTTACATTTGACCAGCAACAATGCTGAAATACACACACAGAAAAACACGCACAGGTATATATGTGTGTCTAATATATCATATATATGTTTAATGTTATATTTGTATGTGTGTGTATTCATTCCTGATTGCTACAGGCTGTGAAGAAAATTAATAAGTCTGATGAGCTAGAGAGTGAATGAATAAAGAAATGAAGCTAGTGTAGGAGAGCAGCAAGAGGAACCTCACAGGAGGACAATTCCAGCATTAACTAAAATCATGAGTAGACTTAGCTATATGGAGGCCCAGAACAGGCAACTCCAACAAAAAGCCAATGATACTTGCAGAAAATCATAGAACCACACAGGCCCCCAGTTGCAGAGGAGGGATTCAGAAGGAAACTATGACAAAAATAAAATAAGAAATCACTCAGAAGCCATGTCATTTAATCTGTTTGGTAAACATTGTTTTATAATTTAGTTATATTAAGTACTGGATAATTGTAACCAAAACATGGTGGCACAAGGGGCTGCAGGAATGGCTGAGCTGGAAGAGCATTTCCTGGTCTTCCAGAGGACTCAAGTCACTCTCCCAGCACCTGTGTCAGGTATAGTACCTGAGCCAAAGGAAGCGACATCTCCTTTGGTTTCCACAGACCATTGCATGCACACGGACATGCAGATATGCATGCATGAATACATATTAAAATAAATCTTCAAAATATGTTTGCATAAAACTCATCATCTTGAAAAAGAAACTTGTTTCTGTAGAGAGAGGGAATCTGGTCAGATCAAACAGCAATAAAAACTTGGTAAATATTGTGCTAGGCCAGAAGAAAGCATTTGGAATTTTGAACTTTGAGATACATTTATTTGGATGTATACAGCTTTATGATTTTATTTTTATGCCTTGGGATTAGAAGTTTTTCAGATATTGACCATTTATTTAGACTCCCCAGAATCCAAAAGCTTCTGATACCATGATGATAATAACCAATGAAAAGAAAAGCGAAGATACTGTCTTTTTATTACTTGTCTCCACAAGATACCATGCAAATTCATCTTATCATGATGGCTTAAATAGTAAAAATGTTTGAAAGACTTATAGATGTGGTTAGTTCAAATGAAACATTGGCTCAAATGTGAGTGCATACATTACTTGTCATGAAGAAATCGGTTACCATGTGGAATAATTGTCCATTCAATAAATTGGTATCTGTTTACAGACATAAAAATTATAGAAAGAAACTAAAATAATTTATATTTTGATCTTTTGAAACTCTTGATGTAGCAAACTAGATTATCAGTGAATGAAATATCCTATAAGTTGAGAAGTGTGTGTGTATGTGTGTGTGTGTCTATGTGTCTGTGAGTGTGTGTGTTTGTGTCTATGTGTCTGTGTGTGTGTGTGTGTGTATGTACATAATATGTGTCAGTGGGCCTGTTTGTATATGAAGGGATGTGAATGCATGTGTCTTTGCATTTATGTGATGACCTGCAAATAGCTTTGGGCATCATTGCTCAGACACTGTATCACTTTTTATGAGACAGAGATGTTCACTAGATTGTAACCTGTCAAGTAGGACAGTCTGATTGATAGAGATCCCAGGGATCTATCTGCCTGGCCTTTCCCTACCAACATTGGGGTTACAGTATGCACAACAGTTTACTTGTGTTCTGAGGAATGAATCTATATCCTTATACCCACACATAAAGTACTTTACTGACATAGCTATCTCCTCAGATTTGAGAAGGTTTATTGATGTGTTTAAAAATTATTTCAAAGAGCATTCATATTAACCTAATTTCAAATATAAGGATAATGTAGGTTTTCAATAATTTTCAGTCATTCAATATTTTTCAGAGAAAATAATCAATGACAGTCTGTATTCAATGACTACAATACATATATCTGGTTACATCCATAGTAGTTCTTATTTCACACCCCACAATGGTGTACAAAGAACCAAAAATTGGTGTCTTGTCAGACAAACTCCGAAAGATCTGGAACATGGTAGAGCAACTCAAGTTCAACATCTATGTTGAGTCAATTCTACTTTGGTAGTGGTGAAAAAAATAGCACAGTTTGCTAATGTGACATAATATTTCTCATTGTCTTCAGTGATTGGAGTATATATAAATTTGAAGAGTGTCTCCTTATTCACTCTGTTCTCCAAATTTGCATGTATTCCAATCACTATCCATTACTTAATGATTTGCCTCAGGTGAAACATATTTTTCAATAGGAGCAATGGTGTTACACTTATTTTCTTTTTACTTCTCTTAGTGTTTCACATTTGTTTTGTTCCCTGTCTTTATGTTGCTATTGTTAACCAGTCGTCAAAATACAGAGAAATGGGGTATGATGATTTTAATTTGGCCAGTAGACATTAAATTTTCAAAGTACGAAATATTAGATATGTTTGTAACTAACATTAAAAAACAGAAGGTAGCTCCTATGATAAATGTTATAAAACAAAATGAATAAGGATACTCATTTGATATTATGAATTTTTACAATTGATGAATTATTATTTTTTTTAATATTTTCCCTTCTAAGTTTTTCCTTGGCAACTAGGCTATCCCATTGCAATAAATGAAATTTGATTTCCATATTCTATGTTCTATAGGAACTACACATTCACAAATATACCAGAATCGAAAATTGTAATCCATGGCAAACTGGCTAAAGGACTGTGTAATTACTGCCTTTGAGGGAAGAGGGAGGCTCAAAAGACTGAGGAAACTGATTAAAGTTATCAGGACTGTAAATAATTGCTGGGAAGAACATGCTCTCCAGTGGACCTGCCTGTCAGTTGGTCAGGGAGATGCAGAGAACAATTTTCCCAAGTCCTCATCCCTGTTGGGTGGGCTTCTTGGTGATGTATCGGTCTCTGAATCTCCAATGCTCCTGTAGTAAACCCTCCCTCATGTTCCTGTGAGTTACCTCAGGTTCACCAAGATATGCTTAAATGAAATCATTATTGACTTGGTCATTGTTGCCCCAATTGGTTAACAGACATTTGCTCACATCTTCTCATGAAAAGCCTCATAAATTTCAAAGTGCTTGTATTTATTTCAAGTATATTTAAAACTATTGCTGACATATTTACTCTACATTAAAGTTTGCTAATTATTTTGCAAATTAACACCATTTCCCTGCTATATGTACTCTATTACTAGTTTGCTTTCATTACTATCAAAATCTTTAATCAAACAACAAATAATATGGTAATTTCTTTAGTTAATTCATATGATTGATCACAAAATAATCATTTTTCTGAAAACAGAGTCAGCATCCTTTGTCTTCCAAAATGTGGTATGATGCCTTTAGATAGAAGTGTTCAGCAAATGTTAAATTCATTTATAATGTTGATTTAAAATAAATACAAGAGAATAAATGCAATTCCTCCCGATGTGTTAGTGAGGGTCTTTGTAACATTAAGCAAAATGGCACAAAATATTGAATTCCTGAAACTGTAATAAAAAAAATACTGAACATGTAGAATTTTACAAAATAACAAAACCCTGTTTGTAAAGTGCCTAGGGAAACTGAGAGTCCTGGGATACATCACTTAGGAGCTCTGGTACAACTTTGAGCAAGATTCTCAGAGATAAACACTCTGTGGTTGCTGTGATGTACTCAGAATTGTGAAGGGATTTGTGAATGTTAGTTGTCCATTATACTAAAGTATCATTTAAAACCTACTGTAGAAAAATCCGAGTAAAGGAATTATTGTCTTGTAATTTAATAGAGCCAATAAAAATAGAAAATACTCTTTAAATTTGCTGAAATATTTCTTAAGTTGCATCATGAGATAATGAATCATGAATGCACTTTTAAAAAGGTGCTGAACTATGTTGCTTTGACATGTACATAACAAAAATAATGTAGTCAATTTGCATAATTCTTATATCTGAAGAAATTATAAGCTTTACTTATACATTATTTAACGTAAAATATTTCTGTCAATTGTCAAATGATTCACATCCACTTTCACTGTGTTTTTCTCTTTTAAAAGTAAATGAAGAGAAATTTCCTTGATGACAGCCAACAACTGTATCTGTGTGTATAAGGACAAATTTTTAGAATGTAGGTGGGAAATATGCTTGTTTGGTAAAATGGTAATTGTGGGTTTTCCTCCAAGATTTTGATTTTGCTATCCCTGAGTATTTGGCCGATTTTCAGTTATAGGCCTGATTTCCTTCTTGGTGAACAGGGCTTAAGTTCAATTAGACCATTATAGAAAAGTACAACCAGTCAAAATGCAGACTTGCAACCCAGTCCCAATGGATACATCTACAACACAATTCCAGCACCTAATGCTCAGGTAACAATGAGGAAGAGGGGCCAGAAAGACTGCAATAGCCAGAAGAACAGGAGAAGGTTGCTGTGTGATTGTGTCTCATAGAACTGTCATATACTACACCCACAAAGTCTCAGCAACGTGACTGCCTAAACATGAGCTGAAGCAGAATGACACCAATAGATGTGCTAAAGTGGATAGGAGTTGGCAGGGTTGAGGGAGCAGAAGGTTTGAACACTACACAAAGAACTTCAGGCAACTAAGGAATGCTGAGAGCAGGAGAAACAGTCTTCCCTAGGGAAGAGTACAAAAATTGGTTATCCAATACCAAATGATAAGCCCTGAGTCCATATATGTGAGTAACATCTTACAGACTAAGTAGGTTCCGTTTAGCTATTTAAGAATACACATACTCACACAAACACATATATGTATACACACACATACACACACACCCAAATGTATGTAACAAAAATTAAAGAGAAGGAGGCCATGAATTTCAAAGAGAGTAATCTGGAGTAACTGGGGGACTTGGAAGGAGAAAAGGGAAGAGATAAATGACGTAATCATAGTAATCTAAAGAATTTAGAAAAAGAAGAATTTTGAAACATTTGGAAAGTGTGTTCAAATTAAAAGTAGGAAAGGCACTGTATCTCATAATCCCCCCAGAAACAGGGAGTCACCTTAATTGTTTTAGATATAAGATATTTTATAAAGTAATTATTAATGCATAATCTTCAGGTATTTTTGCATACTATCTTCTTTTGCCTTTAATGAAAAATTGTGCTAGTAGGTCTTTAAATTCCTCTGAACATTTTGGCCAAAATTTCCACTGCATACTCTAAGTTTACTAATAAGCTTCCTATTTCTATCAGAAGGACAGAATTACTCATTTTGGAAGTGACAGAATATTTAGTAGAAAGTTCACAGATAATTTCGATGGCATTCATATTTAAATATACATAATTATAACTTTAAAGTGTTTTTTCCCCTCAATGAGCTCCCTAAATTAAATGAAAGCTAGCAATACCATTCCATAATTTCTTTGCCCTGGGTATCATTTCTTACAAAATATCAAGTTAAAAGTGCTACAAATAAAGTATTTTTCTTGAGAATTTATATATTTAGCAGATTAACCACTTTGTATTACCAGCATTGTATTTGCTGAACATGTTTATTTGAAATACTCAACTACCCTCATGTTAATAACCATGGCATTAAAAAAATTTGCATGTGCAGTGTGTTAACTGAAGATGTAGCCATTTTACTTCAGTCTGAAAGAATAAAATTGTTTATACATCTCAGCTTTAAATTCTTTACCTTGGTAATATGTTCCACACCCCCAGGGATGCTGTGAGGATTAATGAGTTTGAAGCACACAATGACCTTTCTGATGAAATATGCTCTGTAAGTGCAAAGTTCTATTTTACTCTGCTCCAAATAAGATACCTTCCAATATATGAAAAAAAAAAAAAATAAGGGCATCAGCATCAAACTGAGGAGGGTTGGGAACACAGATGCATTCAAATAGAGCTTTCTCTTAAGTAGGTCCTGTCCTAGCTCATACAGTTTATTCTTGTCCCACATATATCTTCTTTTGTTCTAATTCTATATCTACCAAATGAATTGAGGACATTTATTTTCACACACCTACCTTTAATATTAGAATTTCATAGCTAAACTACATATTTATTCTTTTCATTCTAAACACAACAGAATACCTTAGATAACACAACTGATAAAATTACTGTTTATTCATTAGCTATTTGGAACAGGTGTTGAGTCTTTTCCTTGTAATATATTTTTTAATTCATTTTGGAATAGGAGAAGACAAAATATCTAGTAACTCACCCTGGTTGCCCAATGACATTAATATTTAAATAATAAAAAGAAATTGCTAACCATTATTAAGTATGCTTTGAAGAAACTGTGTTTTGTGGTACAGTTCAGCACCAACGGAAAAACGTGTAGTGGCCACCAACTGGGCAAGAGGCAGGGAAGTCAATACAGAAGGAGGAGAGAGGAAAGGGCAAATAACACTGAAGTGTTTTCATAAGGCCTCAAGAAGGAATCATATTATTTTCTATTTAACTAGAATAGTATACAATGCATATAAGTGTCTATGCACATGAGTATGTGTGTGTTTGAGGAAACTAACCCTTTCCAATCTGTTTTCTTAGCACTTTTATTAAATATCATTTGATAATAAAAGTATGAAATTATGACCGTTATTATTAATCTGTATGTTTGCTCTTATAGTAGTACTATACTGTCTTGATGATTATACTTTTTATAGTTATTCTGAAGTTTATGTGAAATACATATAGTATTAGCAGGAAAAGTATATTTCCCAGGTATACAATAGACAGATTATATGTCAGGGAATTAAAACTTTTAGCCAACTGAAGAAGTTTGAAATTGTATCAAGGATTAATCTGTAATGTATAAATAAGATATCAATACAAGAAGAAAATCTGGAATTCAAATAGCATGACTCTAAACAGATTGATGGAGGAATAAGTTGGCAAATCATGAAGAATTTCAGGGAAAAAAATCTGTCAATAAAATATATCAAATTATAGAGAACAGAACAAATGCAGTTTTAGGAGACTCTGTGACATTTTAAGAAAAAAAGAACCCAAATAAATGAGCAATATAATTCAAGTAAAAAAAGCATAAACTAAAACAAAAGTTAATAAATGAAATAAATTTTAATCAAAAAATAGATATTTATGAAAAAAACAATGAAAAAATCTAATTACCTGGGTGATATTTTATTGAAAATTAATCAAAAGGACAAACTTAAGCTGAAATTTTAAAAGATGAGACAAAAAGTTTATATGAAAAAAAGCTGCATTTGGCTGAAACCAAGAAAGACAAGAGGTTATGAAACTGTCAGATATAAAAACTCTAATAGCCTTGGGATGCATGGATCATACAGAAAACAGTTGTATTTGCTTCACTTTAATATACATCAGTGATCTTTAGCCAGCCTCCACTCTATCACTTTTACTGTCTCAGTTACTCCCTCCAAGTGAATAGTTCCCTCTCTTCATTTAGTTCTTTGTATAGGTAGGAAATTCTGAATGTAAGAAAATAGCCATCTATTCTGTCATTCATTTTCACTAAGCTCAAGTTAGAGCATTTTACAATACTTTTAATCCATTATACACTAATCTAGTTGTATGATTGTTTACTAATTACCACTTCCCATCAACTAGCATTTGTAAGATCATTTAATACATGCCTTCCTCTTGTGTGTCTGTAAAGTGGTATATGTTTGAAAATGATGGTTGAATTGTAAAACAAATGACTAAATAACATTTGAAAGTCTCTAATCATGTGATAAGTATTTCAGCTTGTAGACTTTACCTAGTCATTCAGCACAATTAAATAAAACTTTGTCTGTGGATATACATTGTTCTTATCTCTGAAAGTTTCAAGGTATTTTAGTCAACTGAGAAAATGTGTAGATCAGAGATTTCATTTAGTGTATTTAAAAATCTAAATGTGATGTTTTTCTTCAAAAATATACTTATTTATTCTACATATTCATAACACATAATGGAAAAAATGCTGGGTTTTATTTCAGTTTCAGAACTTTCTAATGCTATTGCTGCTTTTAAACTAGCTATCATGTTTCTTTCCTCTATCTTTCCTCTATCCTTTTATTATAGCATATAATATTAAATGTTGATGATGAAAATATATGAGTTTTCAAAGCACACTGAAAGAAAATAATTTTATTTTCAGAAATGAAAGCTGTCATTAACAGTCAGAGTGAAGATCAGTGGGTGAAAATTATGTTTCTTCTTTGGAATTCTCAAACAATAAATTACTATTTCCATAGTAAAACATTGCCAAATCTGGTGTCTTGAGAGGATCATCTTTGAATTGGGGCCTAAATTATAAATATGCATAAAGATGTGTTTGTGTCAATTAAGCAATAATTTTATATTTTTTTTTGTCCTGAGATAAACTTAACAGAATTAAAACTATTCTAAAAGCAATTGAGTTGTTGGCCAAAATGGTCCCATAGAAACACTCCAACAACCCAGGCTGTTTGTCATAGGCAACTCTCCACAAACTGACCAGTAAGGCCCCACTGCTGAAGAAAATACAAATACAATCACTGCACATGGACAAGTCCAGCTGGTGCCTACCTTGACTCTCCACTCCTACATTCTAGCATCTTTGGTACAAGAAAGTGCTGTGCACACTATCAAATGAAAAACAGGAACCTGCAAACCCTTTGATCTATGATGCTGTTTAGCCTGAAAGATATGCTAGTGACACAAAGATTGGGGAGGAATTACCAACCAATATCTGATTTGACATAAAGCCCACTCTGTGATATGGAGCCCATCCCAACACTGCTTGGGTGACCAAAAATCAGAGACTAAATAGTCCAGGGACTAGAATAAAATCAAATACTACTGGTCTAAAAAAATAGCAATAAATTACTACTAAGGACATTCTGCTGTACTCATAGATCAGTGTCTTGCTCAGCCATCATCAGAGAAGCTTCCTCTTACAGAACATGGTAACAAAGACAGAGAACCCAGGCAGACATTACGCAGAGTGCGAGGTCTTGAAACATTCAGCCCTAATTCTTTCCCTTGGGGCTCAGGTGATCCTGACAAAGAGGTAAAAACAGTTTAAAAGCCAGAGGAGTTGGAGGACACTAGGAAAACAACATGTTCTCTAAACCAACATAAACAAAGCTCTTATGAACTCACAGAAATTGAAGCAGCATGCACAGGACATGCAAGCGTCTGCACCAGGTCCTCTGCAAATACATTGTGGCTTTCAGGTTAGTGTTTTTATGGGATTCCTTAATGTGGAAAAGCATGGGTGTCTGATTCTTATACCAGCTCTTGGGCTCATTACTTTTGTTTGTTTGTCTTGTCCAACTCTGAAGTGTTAGTTTTTTGTTTTATCTCACCATAGTTCACTATATTATATTATATCATATCATATTATCTTATATTATATTATAATCCCTTAGAATCCTGTTTATTTTCTAGTGATAGACAAAAAGGAGTATATCAAGATGATAGGGGAAGTGCAGAAGAACTGGGAGAAGGTGAGGGAAAGGAAACCATAATCAGGATATTGTGGTGATTATTTTATTTGTGCTGAAATGTGATATTTTATTTGTGCTTTGATAAATAAAGCATGCCTGGAGATCAGGGGGAAAAGGCTAGCCATTTTAAGTAAACCAAGTCAGGCAACAGTAAAACACGCCCTTAATCCGATCATTTATCAGGCAGGGTCTCTTTGTGTTCAAGGCCATACTAGGGAACAGAGCCAAACTTGGTGACACACAACTTTAATCCCAGTACCAACCATAGAGACTTGGAGGTCTGTACAGACAGGCAGTGACAAGGAAGTGAGGTAGCTGGGCTAAGAGCCAATGAGAGGGGAAAACAGCAAGGCAAATAAAGGCGTGGGTAGACAGGAAGTAACTCATATTTGGAAGCTGCAGAATTGGTGAGGTAAGGTTGACTGGTGGCTTTCCCTATTTCTCTGATGTCTCTAAGGCTTTCACCCCTATATTTGACTCTGTGTTTTTTATTTAATAAGACCATTTAGAAATTCATCTATAGGGTATATTATGTGAGAAAAAGTAATGTATTTTCAATAAAAGTAAAAAAGTAACCTGGGCGGTGGTGGCGCACGCCTTTAATCCCAGCACTCGGGAGGCAGAGGCAGGCAGATCTCTGTGAGTTCGAGGCCAGCCTGGTTTCCAAAGCGAGTTCCAGGAAAGGCGCAAAGCTACACAGAGAAATCCTGTCTTGAAAAACCAAAAAAAAAAAAAATAAATAAATAAAGTAAAAAATAAATAAATAAAATAGGTTAGTCATTAATAAGCCCAATTTGTGCCTGGGGTGGTGTAAGAAAGATTTTCTCTTCTATTACTCTACCTGTAGGTAGTTATTTGATTATCATCACTTGTTTGAACTTCTGTCTACAATAAAATCCCAGGAGGCATAACTAAGAGGTAGTGATTAAATGGTTCTGAGGCTTGGGTCCAGGTTAGGTGTCATCCTTATGCTTGTTTATCAAGGAAGGTGTACTAAGTTCCATATCTTAGAAAGTGGTATAGATCACTCTCCTTTTATTACTCTATACCATAAATGGTTAAGAGAATTTACCCCAAACCTATTACATAGTTGTGTGACAAACACATTCTAAATAACTAATGAGATACATAGTATTGTTTTTCATATATCTGCATATACATAAAGGAAGTAAATTAATATATTTTAACTTGAAATGCTTATAGATTTTTATTTTATATCTTGTCTTCTCAGTAAATAGTCGTACACACTGAATAATATAACAAAAAGCCTGCCACTGCCTATTGAAATACAATATTTTGAATCAATATCTGCTTATACTTTTATTTTACTATAGAATAAATCTGTGAAATTTCTACACAGGTATAAAATACCATCAAAATATGAGTGTTGAGTCTCAGTATCATATAAAGTAAATACTTTGTATGACAAATACTTTTATGTATTGAAGCAAGTCTTGTTTTGTTTAAAGTATCTTGTATTCTTTTTCATGAATTCCTGGTGTGAGGGTTAAAATTTGTCTTGCAAACATACAGAGAACTGATCATCTACTGGAATTCTAATATTAACAATAGTGTTAGAAGATCATGAATATGTTTTTGTACTTCTTGTATAAATTAATATCAATTCTGCTGCAGGCACAAAAATATAATTATGAAGATTATGTTTCCTTCTCAAGAAGCTGTCAATAAATTTTAAGTATAATTCTTTTTCTGAAACAAAACCAAATTTGTAGTTTCTTGGATAACATGTAAGGAACTCACAAGTTGTCAGCCTATCATAACAATAATTAAAATATGAACTGAAAAATCAATGTCTCTTAGATCAGTAAGAGAAATAAGGCCAGATGGTGAAGAACTGCCCCCTAAATTAGAGAGACTAACAGAAAATTAAAGTTTAACACAACAAAAACCCATGAAAGCGGTTCCTACAAGAGGTAGTGCCAGGGTAGGGAAATGCAAACCTTAACTGATGAGATACTGCAGATTGGGAGTTCAAGGCCACTCTGGGTTACATGAGATTGAACCAGTCTAAAAGAAAAATAGAGCTGGGTGGTGGGGGTGCACACTTTTAAACCCAGCACTGGGAAGGTGGAGACAGGAATATAAGGCAGATGGAGACAGGATCTCACTTCTATTCAGTCTGAGGATTTGTAGTGACAGGAGCCCCCATTAAAAAAAAAAAAGAGTTAAATATTCTATAGGGACCCAAATGGGAGATGGAGCAGACAGGATGACATGTTGCAAACACTTTCTTGCATTTTCACATCTGAGTGTCAGAAAATACATGCTCCCCCGCCCCCAACAGTGAAGAGGAGAAAAAGGAACTGTTAGGAAATTCTGTGTGGCCTTTTGTTCTCATTGACAAACCTGCCACAGGACAAACTATTCCTCAAGAGTGTAAGCAGCTGGAGTTTCAGACTAATCTATGAATACGCAGAGAATTAGCTAATGTTAGTATTTAGTCCATTCAGTTCCACTTAAAGGGGAGAAAAAAAAACTGTGATATTTAGACTAGGGGAAAACTTGATCAAGACTGATAAGAATCTTTTTTATTAAGAATTTTTTTTTATTCATTTTACATACCAACCACAGATTCCCCTCTCTTCCCTCCTCCCACCTCTCCAACCTCTCCCCCAAACCCACTCGCCCATTCCCTCCTCAAACAAGGTAAGGCCTCCCATGGGGAGTCAGCAGAGCTGGTACATTCAGTTGAGGCAAGTCCAAGCCCTTCTTCCTATATAAAGACTACGCAAGGTGTTCCACCATAGGTAATGGGCTCCAAAAAGCCAGTTCATGCACAAGGGATGATTCTATGAGCAAGGAGCATGAAGATCATGATGGCAAAATGGATAGAATCTTAATATAGAACTATGATGTAGCCTCTGTTACACTTTACCACCATATTCCTAAATGTCTATTTATAATAAATTGTTTCACTCAACTAATAATATCTACCTTACCTTGCAAACTTCAAAACTTACTTACAGAAAATAAATGTAGGTCTAATAGAGCAAACTAGAGCATAGGAATGAAGATATATGAACTAGGGGCTAAGAATGACAACAAAACTGGAAATATTATTACCATACTAAGAAATCACTTAGGGTAATATCAACACAAAAACCAAGAGCAGATGAAAATTTTAAGATTAGAGATAGAAATTGTAAGACACAATTAAATAAGAAACTGTAGAACAGAATAATGTTCTAATAGATAGAATGACATGGATGGATTCATCGCATCAAGTGAATAAAGAAAGATTGAGTCTGATGTTATAAATATAAAAACTTCAAAACCTGAAATGCAAACAGAAAAATACACCCATAAAAATACAAAAACAGTTGTCCATGTACTATGGGTCAACAGTAAAAAATTGTAGCTTTTGTATAAGGAAATTATTAAGAAAAAAACAGCCAGGAAACTATACAACATTCATAGCAGGAATGGCTGACAATGTTCTCCAGACTCATGTAAGACATAGGTACATTTATCTGGAATCACATGGAAAACCAAGCAAGATGCCTCCAGCCAGGCTGCATGGGGTCAGTTAAAATTCAGATGTGGGAAATCAATCCAGAGACAATAGCCTGATGACCACACAGGGAGAGTCTGTCTCCTGGTCAGAACTATAAGAAGAATCACACCTGAAGTCTCAGAAATAAATAAGACACACCGTGGAATGTTTCCGGTATTGAGAGGGATAATTTCTACAGGTACCCAGAATAACATCTGAGAAATTAGCTTTCAAAGTTGAAGCAGAAAATAAAATGAGACCCTTAGGAAAACAAAAGCTAAGAGAATTTGTTGTCATTAGATCTACCTTCTCCAAAATATTTGAAAACTAATTTTGTCCAACAAAATGAAAATAATACAGGTCAGAAACATGACTTTGAATAAATAAAGGAAGCATATGATTATATGAGTAAATAGCCCCCTTTTTTGTTTTGTTTTTGAGACAGTGTCTCCCTACGTAGTCTTGACTGTTCTGAATTCACTGTGTGGACCAGGCTGGCTGTAAACTCAGAGAGATCCACCTATCTCTGCCTCCCAAGTGCTGTCCTTAAAGGCGTGCACATCATGCCTGCTTATTTTTCATATATACATATATATATATATATATATATATATATGAGATTTTCTCTCCTTTTACATACCAACCCCTGTTCCCCTCCCATTCCCTCCTCATGGAGGGTAAGGCCTCCCTTGGGTAGTCAACGCAGGCTGTTATACCATGTTGGGGCCAGACCTAGTCCCTCCCTCCTGCATCAAGGCTGAGTAAGGCATTGCACCATAAGGAATGATGTCTAAAAAGGTCAGTTCACATACCAGGATAAGTCCTGGTCCCCATGCCACCTACAAACACATCAAGCCATGCAACTTTCACCCACTTTCAGAGGGCCTAGTTTGTTCCCGTACAGACTCCCCAGCTATCAGTCTAGAGTCCATGAACTCCCATTAGCTTGGGTCAGCTATTTCTGTGGTTTTTCCAATCATGATTCTGACCCCTCTTTCTCTTATAATCCTTCCTCTCTCTCTTCAGCTGAACTCCAGGATCTTGGCTGTGGGTCTCTGCATCTGCTTCCATCAGTTACTGGATGTAGGTTCTATGATGACAATTAGACCAATCTGAGTTCAGAGGAAGACTAGTTCAAGAACACACTCCATCATTGCTATGAGTCTTAGCTGGGGACAATCTTGTGAGTTCCTGGGGTTAACCTTAATTGAGAATAATATGAATAACACGTGTGTGTGTGTGTGTGTGTGTGTGTGTGTGTGTGTACTCATGTGTTTCCTAATGTCAGTGCTATGAAAAGCAATGCACCACAGCTGTTACAATTCTTATCCAGTGGGAAACCATTGTTTTTAAATGAAACTGGATACCTTGTAGAAACATATCATAAACTTTAGAAAAAACACCAATAGTTCTGCAGTTTGATTTGCTAGAAGAGAAAATAGAATCCTCTGAAGTATTCAGTTGGATATAATTAAAATCTGCAGCTTACTATAGCCAATAAGAGAAAATTATATTTTCTTCTCAAGTTCACATGGAATTCTCATTAAGTAAAACCACATTCTAGTTAAGAAAATACACTTAACAAATTTAAAATAAGAGAAAGCATGCAATGTCTATTCTCAGTCCACAAAGAAATCTAACTAAAACTTAAAAAGATAATTGGAACAGTGTCAAATATTGGAGACTAAATTATGTGCTTATATAAAACACATGGGACAAAATGAAATCTTAAGGGAAATTAACATCATTTAAAACTAGTAGAAAGGGAAATTAAACTTCTATAATTTGTGTAATGCAGATATAACAATATATGCTATCATATTTATCACATTGGAAAGATATTTTAGAAAAGAAAAAATAACTAAAATCAATTACATAAGACCCACCTGAAGAGATTAGAATACAAAAAAATAAATAAATTTAAAGTAAGAAAAAATAAATGACCAAGATTTGAAATTGCTGAAATGAGAAACACATAAATCAACACAATGAAACTGGAAGCTAACTCTTAAGAAAAAAAAATCATTAAAATCAATGACCCTTCCACTAATGTAGGAAAGTGTAAGACAGAAGGAACAAGCTACTCAGATAAAAAACAGAAGCAGTAATTCGAGATCCAATAAATGTTAAAATGATAATAGTAATAGTCAAAGGCCCATACATAAAAACTTGGTAGCATGGATAAAATGGATAATTCCTGCAAAAGATAAAATCTGCTAAAGCTATCACTTTGCAACTACACTTTGAATATATCTGTTTCTAATGAGTAGTAATGCATTAATAAATAATCATATGGAAAAAAGATAAAAATAGACTTTTATGATTAGTTCTACTTAACACTGAATACTAAAATAATCACTAATCTCTATATAGTTGCCCCTGAAGTAGATGCAAAGGAAGCACTACCCTACGCACATTTTGAGATTATCATTTCCCTAATGCTCATATAAAGCAATAGTGAGAAGAAAACAAAATCACCATCACTCACAACCTTAGATGCAAGGTTGTTTAGAAAAATTAGCCAATTAAATATAAAAGTAATACAAAAGAGTATGATATGCACCTAAGAAGCAAAGTTGATTAGCTTTTTTAAACCAGTTAATATAATTTCTAATAACAATTAGCAAAAAGGAGTTTTAAAATCACATGAAAATATCAGTAGATAAAAAAACAACAGCAAAAAGCACTACACAGCAACCCACATTGAAACATTATAAAATTTATGATGGAACTCTGGGAGAGAAACAGGACACACAGTAGCAACAATGAGCCCTAGAGTGAAAGGACTTTGCAGGAGCAGGGGGCACTGATTCAGGTTGTATGGTAGAGCTGCACCACTGTGACCAGGTGAAGATAGTGTGAGAAGTTCTCTGTTGAGGAGCAGAAAAGGTTTTGGAATCTGTGCTTCTTAACGTCCCCCTGAGACAGAAATGTTGTAAATAGTATTAATTGTGCAATTGTGAATAAAGCAAGCTCTTCTGTTTGTTCCATCACATGGGTAAATCAGAATGTTATCATTTTTGTTGCCTTTATCTTACTCACATCGTGGTTGACTTGAAATATTGTACACCACCAATTTCCGAATGGCTTAGCTGATTGGAGTTCTAGGCTACAGTCCTACTGTCTCAGCTGTGCACTAAGCTAATCTCTCATCATTGAATGATAGTTTTGCAAATTGACAGAAATGTAGCAGTAAGGAGAGCTGGTTTAGAAGTAGAAAATGATAGACAAATTCAAAGAAAATGAGGATGATGCTGGTAGTAGTGGTGGGGAGGCCACATACACACACATACATACATATATAGGTAATAATGAATGATGTTTAAGCTGATTAATTTGATCCAATAAATGTTTGCCTGAGAGAACATGCATCAAACTACAGACACTATTACCCAGAATGTCCTGATGAGTCTAATATAGCCCTAAGCTATTTCTCAGCATGGTAGCCCAGGAAACCACTAACAGTGTTGTGTATGAACATATTGAGCAAATGTTATTGAACTGTACCACGTAGGATGCGTGAGGTAAATATTATTGCAAATTCAGTCACAGAACATTACTTTAGATATTCTTTCAAACAAGACAGTATATGTGAAAAACATTCACCAGATATTAATAGTACTAACTTTGCTAAAGTATGGTTATTGAAATGACTTAGTAGAGACACCAAAATGTAGTTCCTAGATAAAAATGGCTTTTATAAACAGACAAGATCAATACAAAAATGTTCACATGATGGCTAGTTTGAAGCAGAAGCTAATCTGGGATTATAAACCATTAGTGATCACAGGATTAAGGGCTTAATCTGTAAGGAAAAGCATATCACAATCAATATTGTAATGACATGTCAATGAGAATATGAAAAAAAAGCAAGACGTAAAACTAAAGATGTGAAAACATCAAAGAAAAAAGACCTGAAACAATCCAATTGTTCATTCTGCATAATGCAAAAGTGAAAATTTTAATACAAAACAGACAGATAAAATTGAGGTATTTTAGATAGGAAGCAGTGGTTGGTTGTCTTTGTTTGGGTTGACAGGGAAAAAAAAGGAAAATGAGGTTATGTCCTACCATGGAGACAATGGGTACAGCCTTTACTAAAACGCTGTTCCTATAACCAGGGAAAGTACTTGCTGTTTTAAAATATATTTCCACAACATCTCCCACAAGGAACCCATGGTTGATTGCACAACCCCATTTCAATGTTGTGTATTCTGTTAGCCAAAACCCACGCTATAAAAAAGCATTGAGCAGGGAAGGCAATAACATGGAAATAAGGTAGTAGGAGTTGCCTGTACATCCGAGGTCCCAAGCATCACAGCATCCTGGCTTGTTCTAACTTCAAGAAGCAACAAGATTTCCCAAAATCTGCCAGTGGGAAGGGGATTTAGAATTGATGTTTGTTTCAATTTTCTTTTTTTAAATAAATGCTTTATTGTGAACTGCTTCTGAACAAACAGATGCATGACTGATGTTGGAATGTGTGAAAAACTGATCCCCCACACTTCATTAAGAAGCAGCTTTTTGTAATCATATGGAAAATTAAGCTGTACTTTGCCCTCTTCAATTAATCTACATTCAAAATTAAGACTCAATATTATTTGCTGAGGATCATCTATGTGGTTCATCTTAATTTATCATACACACAAATGCCACTCACAGGGAGAGAACTCATCTCATTAGAGTAGACAAAACAATTTAAAAATTTACTTAAGACTGTTATATTTCCTACATGATTGAAAAATGCTGTGCTAATTAATATGCCTGATGTGAAAACTCTGTAGACCATTCTAGAGCAGTCATTTTGAAAACTAATCAGTGTCTATCTGAATAAATTTAATTCATATTAGCATAACAGTATCGCAAACTAATGCTTCTTGTCATGTCTACATTCAAAAAGCAAATTAAAGAATGTAAGATCCAGGGAACATAATGTTTTATTATATAACAAAGGGTGTAAACTCACCAAATTCTGTCTTTGTTTTCTTTTTTTTTTTCAATTAGAAAGATGAGTGTTAAAATCAAATCAAAACAAACCCTGGGGCTTTGTAACAAAATACTCTCTACCTCCACATTATACCAGGGCCTAAAATGCTATAATTCATGTGTTGTTGGTAGATTACCATCTTATATGATAACCCCCATTAACAGCCAAAGAAAATTCTGTAAAATTTCCTTAATTATAAACCTTTTCCCAACCATCTGAGTTCTTTAATCATGCTGTCCCCTTACTGACTACTCCAAAGCACAGCTATCTCTAGAAAAGAATTCAGAATATTTCTGAAGACTGTTTTATCCAAATTACATCAATTCATCTGAATATCATAGCTCTTTAAAAGCATAAAGTTACTAAGTTGCTATTCAGAGAATGTATCATCATAAATAAATAAAATCTAGACCTGATCCATGTAACATACAACTTTTGCTTCTTGTACAAATCATATTAGTTCTAAATTAACTGTTATAATTTGTAGGTTTTGAGAGTTGCTCTAATAACATCAGTTAAAAACGCTTTACTTGAACATATATAATCAATATCCACCCCTTATACACACCAGTATATGCAACATAAAAAGAAACTTTTTTTGTTTGTTTTGGTTTTTCAAGACGAGGTTTCTTAGTGTAGCTTTGCGCCTGTCCTGGAACTCACTCTGTAGCCCAGGCTGGTCTCAAACTCACAGAGATCTGCCTGCCTCTGCCTCCCGAGTGCTGGGATTAAAGGCATGGGCCACCACCACCCAGCTAAAAGGAAATATTTATAGTAAACAAAAATACAGAAATTATGGCAAAAGGCCATATCTGATGAACAAGTGATCTGTAAAAACAAACATATCTACACAGACAAATAGAAATCAGGGGATGGTCACTCATTTTTTTGATATTTTATATGAAATTTTACTTCTTTCTTGAACAATATTTAATGTTGCAAAGTAAATATTTATACTTCATCTAAAAGGGATTGAAAGTAGTTGAAGAGGTGTCTCATTCACTTAAAAATTTAATTACCAGAGCAAAGAATTACCAAGGCATCCATAGATCTGCTGACACAAGGTTGAGAAGCAACAACATAATCACAAGACCGGAAGCAGCTGCTCCCTTTGAGCAAAGGGCTATTTTTCCTTTATAGCCTCATTCAATGCTCACAATAATTTCAGGTGATAGTAATATCATTTCTTCCTATTATCATGAGTAGGTGCACCTTTCATAATTTACCCATTGGCATAAGGTTATGAAATATTACAATAGGACTCATATTCATCAAACTTGACACAGAGGGAGCCTATGACACAGTTTGTTAGAAGAGTCCAAGAATGTGAAATTTAGAGTGATTTTTGAAGCTATCCTAATTTAGGCAGAAGAAGAAAAAAAAGGGGGGGGTCGTTCAATTAGTGTGATGATTTGACAAGGAATGTCCCCCATGGGTTCAAGTCAGAACACTTGGTCTGCAGTTTGTGACACTATTTTGGGAGGTTTTGGTGGTGCAGCCCTGATGCAGAAACATGTCCAGCTTTGTAGAGCAGAGCTTTGAGAGTTTTTAGTCCCTTCCCACTTCCAATTTGCACTCTCTGGTTCCTGCTTGTGGTTGAAGATATGATCTCTCATCTTTCTGCTTCTGCCTGTCCACCATGGTAGATTTTAATCCTCTGTGCAGAGGCCAAAATAAACTCTTTCATCTACAGAAAGAGTTTTTGGGCATGTTGTTTTATCACAGCAATAGTAAAGTTACTAATAAGAAAAATGATAGGTAGAAAATTAATGTCTAATATCCTACACCCCAATAGACATGCTTCATAGCCTTGAGACACCAACTGCAAAATGGACAAAAACTAACAAACAAACCAAAGGAGATAATAAGAATTTAGTTCAAATATAAATGTATTTGAAGACATAATCTGATGTAGATTTTGATTATTTTGAATAAAATGCACAATGGGTTTGTCTTTGATTCATAAGGCAATATACAGGCTTTCTGAAGGAAAATCTGCTTATGTCAAGCAGGTCTTTGAGGGAAGAAATTTAACAATATCTATTTGCAATACTTGTTCATTTTAGATATAATCATGCACAATACATTATACATCTAAATGAAAATTCTTCTAGCTGGAAATGTTGCAATAAAAATAATCATGACAAAACTGAAAACCACATAGATAAATAAGTATTTTGAGCTCTGCTCTTTAGTGACCAGTAACAATTAATTGTAAACTAGAGAAATAATAAACTTAAAAGGAAACTTGCCAGGTCTCTGTAATCATCTTTGATATATACAGAGAATTCAACTAGCTTAAGCCAAACAAAAAAGTTTTTCAAGTTTAAGTACCCAGCAATTTATTTTGAAGTCACTGCAATTTTTATATTTGATTATTTGACATACCCTGGCTTATTTAATAATCAAATCCAGACTCCTGTAAAATTGGAAGGAAAAGCTATTGGTTTCCTAGCCTTATTCTCATTTGCTCTTTTCTTCCCTTCTATCCATATTACTGCTACCATAATCATCTCTATCTGCACTGTCCATCCTATGAGGGATCACAGCAAAATGTCCTGACATACTACATGAATTTGAACATAAGGGTATTCCAAGGTTCCTTCCACATATAGCTGAGATTTCATAATGCTATGAAAGCCTATGGCTTATTTTATACTGAATAGAGTGAAAATCTAGTAAACATCAAATGGGAAGGAATTGAAGTTACCCATATGAAAATATTCACATTTCAAAGCTCCTATAACTAAAATTAAGTGCAAAGATTAAATAACGTTACTATAAATACAGCAATTCCTATGGGAAATAAAATTGAGGTGGAATTAACTTATTAGAGCATCTGGTATACTTTTGATAAAATATCTAAATAGTAATACACTGTCTTGGCATTTCCATTAATATATAAATAGCTTAATTTATCCATCCCAAATGTCAAATATATAGTGTACTACAGATTAATAATAATGCTATTGGATGAACAATGACAAATTATACCAAACAGATCGGTAACAAAATGAGGTTGGTAATAATAGGAGCTATATTTCAAAATGGTAGCTACAAAGGCTGTTTCATTAATATTTATTTCTAGTAATTATTTAAGTGCTGATGTTTTTATTAATTTGTTAATGATATTTGTACAGGGTACCACTATGAAATTAGATAAAAGTAGAAGCTTAGTTCTTAGTCCCTTCTCCATGAAGATGACTGACACAAGCTGATGGTGTAGACTTTGCTCTGTGACTTTTTAGTCACTGTTAGACTTCTGTATTCTCAATCTAGAAATAATTCCAGTTACTTTAACTATGTCATAACTGACAAACAGTAATGAAACTGAATAGCAATCTAGTACCTACTCAGACTATTGGTGGCTGAAGGCGCAACTAAAGGTTATTGCAGAATTGAAGAATTATCCACTATTGGGATCCTCAATCATCTTTTAAAACTAGCTTTTAGTTGAAGTTATATCTTAAATTCTGGTATTGAAAATAGTCAGGAATCAGTGGTTGAAGCTTTCTCTATATTACTTACTACTATGCTAAATCAGAAATTCTTTTCAAGTATAGGACCTCAACATACCTTCCACCAATACCTAAATTTAAATTTTAGTTTCAGATAACATTGTAAAGTTTTAGTTTCTTCTTTTTATCTTTACTTTTCAACTTCTTGGAGAAGCATGAGATGTAATAAAGGGTTGGAAATACAGAATAGTTGAAGTAATTGACATAAGAAGGTTCAATATATAACAATCCTCGTATTTGATATTCATCCAAAGAATAGAAATCCAAAGAAAGAAAAAGAGGTTAGTATATTGAAGATCTACATGGTCTCACTTGGAAAATGGTAAGTGTGGGTAATGAATGTTATTTAAATTCACATTTGGTTTAGTCAGGGTTCTCTATAGGAAGGGAACTGATAGGACAAATCTCTCTATATGGTAGGGGTTTATTAGAGTGGCTTACAGGCTAACAATGTCTGTCTCTAAGAATTCAGAACCCAGTAGTTGTTCAGTCTACAAGGATGTCTTAGCTGGTCTGCAGTATGTTCCTGAATCCTGAAGCAGGCTGCGATGTTAGTGAAGGAAGGGACTTGGCTGTGAATAACAGAACAAAGCAGGCAAAGAACAGAAGCTCCTTTCTCCCATGTCCTTTATGTAGGCTGCCACCAGAAGATGTGGCCCAGATATAAGGTGGGTGTTCCCACCTCAAATAATCTGGATTTAAGGTGGTCTTCCTACTGCAAGTAGGATCCCACACATATGTGTCCAGTGGCTTAAGCCTATATTCCAGATGTAGTCAGATTGACAACCAAGAATACCCATCACAACAAGCCTTCAAAAATGCCCAGAAGTGAGCATGGGACTGAAGGAGGTGTGCGTAGTGAGCAGAACAAAAACAAACATATCTGGTATGTCAACACTACACTTTGTATTAGTTATTTTTCTTGTGAGTGTAGTGGTGTGTGTGTGTGTGTGTGTGTGTGTGTGTGTGTATGTGTGTGTGTGCTGTATGTACTTGTTAGTGTGGGCATGTACATTTGCACATGCAGGTGCCTGTGCTTTATGATGTCAGTGCCTGGACCCTTTCTTGAATGATCTCTGCCTTTAGTTTCTGAGACAGGACTTCTCTCTGAACTTGAGGAAGTTCATTCATTTGCATTGGTTGGGAGTCAGATGAGCTTCAGGGACCCACACGTCCTCATTCTTTCACCCTGCACCACCCCAGCAATGGGGTTACAGGTGCATATTTGTATGCCTGCCTTTTTGTGCTATCTCTGGGCAACTAAATTTAGGAACTCAGGCTAGTGTCTCAGACACTTCACACATTAGGCCATGGAGCCAAGCCTGTGGAACAGTTTATATAATTTTCTAGAGTACTGCACTAAGAGAATTTTGGCACAGTCATTAGCCATCATCTTGCTTCTTACACAACCTACATTCACTTAAATACTAGAGAACCATCAACTCCCAACTGATAGTAATTCGTATAAAGTAATTGTCACAGTGAGAAACTCTTATGGACTGTCCTGTGAGAAAAACAAAATTGAATACAACACATACAAGTTCTGACAAAAATTCTGTTAACAATTTTTCTTCTGTGTGATTTTTCCTTTAAAGAATGAACTTTTGCTGGTATGAATGCCTATGAGCTCAGCAGGGTGACAGGTGGGGTAAAAAGCTTCTAAGCTAGAGGCCAGTCTTATCACTTAGCATGTCACTGTTTCAGGTAAGACAAAAAAGGATTGGGGTAAAGGTCAGCAGGAAAGCTCTTAGATAGCATGTGTGAGACCATGTGTCCAGTCTCCAGTCTCACACACACACACACACACACACACACGCACACACACATACACACGCACATGCACATGCACACGCACATGCACGTACATACGCACATGCAAACAGACTCTCTTAAATATATTTTCCCTTCAACTACCAAATTCTGGTATTCTTAGATAAATTCTCCATCATAAAGAGAATAAATCATTTTATATACATTTACTAGGTGTGTTAATAATTTATCTCCACTTGCAAAAACTATGCAAAAGAGGAGGTAAGTTAGAAGGGAGCTGAGATGTAGCTGAAGGGTCAAAGCTTGCCAAATACTCTCAAGACCCTAGGTTCACTCGGTACTCTAAGTAACAAATCATTATTATCATCATCATCATCATCATCATCATCATCATCATGAAAATAAGCTGGACAGAAAGAACTAAACTAAATTCGCTGGCTTCAAGAAGTGTTAAAGCTCTGTGCATTCTTTAAATGAAGCATGGAAAGGAAAACCAAAAACATCAGATCTGCCTGAAGCCTGGTTTACTCTCAGCCGTGCTTAATCATTGAACATTATCAATCCTGTGGACTATGATAACAATTCTTGGAATTTCATATACTTCTTACTTTACCGAAAATATTTTTGATAGTATCTTAGTCTATTTGTATACATAAAACAATTGTGTGATCTTTTTTAACATTTTATTTTCAAGTCCTTATAAACTACCTGGCACAATTTTTCCATAAGTATGTGACTATTTCATTCAGGGTAAAGGGGTTTGGAACAAGGAAAAGACTTTATTAACAGACCGTTGTCCTCTGATGTACCTGTACAGATGCACGAGTTAGAATGAGTGTCTTAGCAAGAGTTCTATTGCTATGAAGAGATACAAAGAACACAGCTACTCTTATAAAGGAGAACATTCAAGTGAGACTGTCTTATGGGTTCAGAATTAGAGTCCATTACTGTCATGAAGGGATCAGGTACCGTGCAGACAGACATGGGTCTGGAGACACAGGTGAGAGTCCCACATCTGGATCCGCAGGCAGCAGGAAGAGAGACAGAGTAGCACTGGGCCTTGCCTATGCTTCTGAAAACTCAGAGCCCACCCACTATGCCACATTTCCTCCAACAAAGCTACACCAGCTCCAACAAGGCCACATCTCATCTCAAGTAATGCCACTCCCTGTGAGTCTATGGGGGCCATTTTCAATCAAACCACCACAATAAGGAACGCTACCAGTACGTAATATTTAATGGTAAGCTTGGTTAAGAATTTAATTATATAGTTTCTTGCCAGGTTTTTACTGATGAAATACAAATATTTCAACTTGCCTGATGAGGCAAAGTGATAAATTCACATTAATACAGGAGATAAGTTAAGGTGATAGTGCAATTCTAAGCCGGTTTGATTGAAGAATAAGTGAAGATTTATTCAGGCTGGAAACAGCTGTTATTTAAAGTACAGGTTGAAATTTAGACTAAATTAATGGAAATGATTTCTGTAGTATTATTTTTAGCAACATGGAAAATTTATGTATCAGAAGTAAAAATGCACTATCAAATTATGAAGAAACTGATACATATTGGTCAAAATAAAGCCTGATTAAGTGGTTTTATAAAACATAATTGTGCAAAATATAAAACATTGTAGAACACAAGGAAAAACCACGAATGTGCACATTTCCAAAAATTACAAATAAAGGAGATCTGGTTTGTTTATTCACTCTTGTTGCTTGGTTACCTATAATAAAATATCTTTACTACCTTGGCTAGACTCTAAAAATCTTGAGTTACATCTTTGTTATTAGGCTAAAAGTAAAATTTATTTTTTGGATAACATAAACATTTTAATTAATAGAATTTCACAATACATAAGTACAATATAAATATTTTGCTAAAACACTGACTGACTAATAACCTCACAGGGGCACACCCAGTAGTTTCATATATATTTGAACAGAGATATATGTAATAAAAGCACATGTGTTTTTTATTTTTATTTATTCTCTGAATCTTTCACATCATGCATAAGATCCCATTCATTTCCCATCTCTTCATATCCACACTCTGCCCTTGCAATTC
>CABHPH010161028.1:1406-17093 GCA_902168325.1 Peromyscus nudipes
GGGGAGAACAAGGGAATCCGTGGCTGATATGTAAAATTAAATTTAATTAAAAAAAGTATAATAGTATGTCAGTAGAATGTCATTTTATTGCTATGTTCCTTTAGTAGAGGAGTAACATTTGGTTTTAACCTAGAAAGTCCCTGGGATATCTCTCTCAGATTCTTGATCAGCCAAGCAATATTCTGTATGGATTCCATCTTATTGAGTTGGCCTTGAGTCAAATTAGATATTGGTGGGTTACTCCCACAATCTCTGAGCCATCATTGCACAAGTGTGTCTTGCAGGCAGGACATGTTGTAGATTGTGTAGATCAAAAGATTTATAGCTATATAACTGGATTACTGTTTAGGTTGCTCTTTGCATAGTGTGCAGAATATATATTGTACCATGAAGGCTCTAGGTAAGCACCAGTTCAGCTTCTCCATGTTCAATGAGTTATAACGGTGTTGTCTTCAGCAACAGAGCCTCAAGTCAGTTTACCCATAGTCTTGGCAACAACCTGTGTTGTTTGAGAATTCCCATAGAACTCTTGTAACCATAGGTTGTAGATTTATGTCTTGGTAACTTATTTGATTCATTTGATCAATGTGTCTACTTTTGTGCCAATTCCATGCTGTTTTTACTATTATACATCTGTAGTATAATTTGAGGTAGGGGATAATGAGCTGGGTTTTTATAAAAATCTTTAAATCCAGATTGTTCTATATCCTTGCATTTTTGTGTTTTCAATGAGACTTAAAAATATCCATTCATGACCTATGAGGAATTTTGATGGAGATTGAATTCATTCTTTAGAATGCTTTCATTAGAATGGCCATTTTTGCTATATTATCCTAATGATCCATTATCATGGGAGATGTTTCCATCTTCTGATATCTTCTTCAATTTATTTCTTCTGTATGTTAAATATTTATCATACAAGTTTTCCACTTTCCTAAAGCTATTGTTACCTCAATATATTTTATTTATAATATAATTCTTTAGGCTATTGTGAAGGATATTATTTTTCTGATTTCTGTTTACGTTCATTAGTCATTTATATATAGGAAAGGTACCGATTTTTGTGAGTTAATTTTGTTTTCTGATACTGGTGGAGTTTTTAGGATCAGTTTTGTGTACTATCATATCATCTGCAAAAAAAGATACATGTATGTCTCCCCTTCCAATTTGTATGCCCTTGATCTCCTTCAGTTGTCTGATTGCTCTAGCAAGACTTCAAGGACTATAATGAATAGGTATGGAAAGAGTTGACAACTTTGTCTTGTTCTTGATTGTAGTAAAATTGCTTTGAGTTTATCTCTAAATTGATATTGGCTATGGGCTTGCTTTTTTATGTTGAGTTACATCCCTTGAATCCCTAATCTCTCTCGGGATTTTGTCATGAAGGGTTGTTGGATTTTGTTAAATGTCTTTTCTGCATCTAATGAGACGATCATGAGTTTTTCTTTCTTTCAGTTTGTTTAGATGGTGGATTATATTTATCTATTTGAGTATGTTGAACCATCTCTGCATCTCTGGGATGAAGCCTACTTGATTGTGGTGGATGATCTTTAAGATGTGTTCTTGAATTAGATTTGCAAATATTTTATTGATATTTTTGTATCTATGTTCATATGAAAAATTTGTCTGTAACTCTCTTAACTGGATTTTTATGTGGTTTAGGTAGTAACCTCACAAAATTAATTGGGTAATGTTCTTTCTGTTTCTACTTTGTGAAATAATTTGAGGAGTATTAGCTTTAGCTCTTCTTAGATAGTCTAAAAGGATTTTTTCCTAAACTGTCTGGCCCTGGGATTTTGTTGGCAGATTTTAATGGCTGCTTCTATTTCACTAATGCTTATAAGTTGGCTTAAATTGCTTATCTTATCTTGGTTATTGGCAGGTGGTATGTAATAAGAAAATTGTCTATTTCATTTAGATATTACAAATTAATATAGTATAGGTTCTTAAAGTATGTCTTTATGATTCTTTGGATTTATTTCCCTGCTGTCTGTTAATAATCACCTCTATTCATTTCTGACTTTGTTAATTTGGATCTCCTCTCTATCTTTCTGTTAATTCTATTAATTTTTTTTTAAAACTTGTTGATTTTCTCTAAGAAGCAACTCTTTATTTCATTGATTTACATTTATGTTTGGTCTTTTCTCTATTTAATTAATTTCAGCCCTGAGTTTTATTCTTTCTTGTCATCTACTCCTTTTGGGGATGATTTCTTCTTTTTGTTCTAGAGCTTTAGGGTGTGCTATGTTACTAGTAAGAGATCTGTTTTATTTTTTAAATGTAGGTATTTAGTGTTATTTAATATTATGAACTTGACTCTTAGAACTGCCTTCACTGTGTCCCATAATTGTGAGTGTGTTGTATTTTCATTTTTCTCTTAATTCTGGAGTGATTTTTGATTTTTTTCATTCTGTAATGAGTTCTTCAGTTTCCAAGAGTTTGTAAGCTTTTTGTCCTTTCTGTTGTTGCTGATATCCAACTGTAATCTGTGGCAGTAAGATAAGATGGAGGGTGTTATTACAAATTTCTTGTATCTGTTGAGACTTGCTTGTGTATGAAGATGTGGTCAATCTCACAGGAAGGTTCATGAGATGCTGAGAAGAAGGTATATTCTTTTGTGTTTGGTTGAAATGTTCTATAAATTCTATTAGGTCCATTTTGTTTATGATATCAGTTAGCATCAGCATCTTTGTTTAGTTTTTGTCAGAATGACATGTCTACTGGAAAGAGTGGAATATTAAAGTCACTCACTATCATTGTGAGAAGGTTAATATTTGATTTAAGGTGTAGTAGTGTTTTTATTATGAACATGGGTATTGTTGTGTTGATATTAAGAATTGCAATGTTTTCTTGGTGAATGTTTTCCTTTGATGACAATATAGTGCCCTTCACTATCTCTTCTTATTAGTTTTGGCATGAAGTCTATTTTGTCAAGTGTTTAAATATCTATACTGACTTGATTCTTAGTTCCATTTTCCTGATATATATTTTTCTATATATCCTGAGATGATTTTTGGCCTTGATGTTAAGTTATATTTCTTGGATGCAGCTTAAGGATGTATGCCACTTTTGTATCCATTCTGATAGCCTGTGACTTTTAATTGGGGAAAAATGAGGCTATTATACTGAGAAATTCCAATGAATAAACTTTGTTGATTTCTGTAATTTTGTTTTTGTGTTGTGTTTTATTTTATTTTGCTTTCCCTCCTCTTTTGATTTGCTGGTCTGAGGTTATTTATTCCTTGTGTTTTCTTTAATATGGTTAACCTCTTCAGGTAGAAGTTTTCTTTCTAGCACCTTCTATAGTGCTGAATTAAAGATGGATTCTGCTTAAATTTGGCTTATTCATGGAAAGTCTTTCTCCATCTTTGTGACTGGAAAATTTACTGGGTACAATAATCTAGGCTGGCATCTTTGGTTTCTTAGAGTTTATAGAACAACTTCCAGACCTTCTCAATTTTAGAGTATCCACTGAGAAGCCAGTATCTTATTCTAATATTCTAATACAAGGTATTTTGTTTTTTTTTTATATATTTTTCTCCTGCAGCTTTAAATAATCCTCCTCTATTTTGTACATTTAGTGTTTTGAATATTGTTGCCCAGGGGGATTTGTTTTCAGATCCATTGTCTTTGGTGTTCTGTGTGATTCTTGCCTCTTGATAGGAACCTTTTTAGATTCAGAAATTCTTCTTCTACAAGTTTGTTGAAAATATTTTCTGTGCCTTTAGCCTGGATTTTGTCTCCTTTCTCTATTCCTATTTTATTTTATTGTTTTCAGATTTGGTCTTCAATAGTGTTCCAAATTCCCTGGAATATTTTAGATTTAACATTTTCTTTGGCTAAGATGTCTATTTCTTCTGTCATGTCTTCAATGCCTGAGCTTCTTTCTTCATCTGTTGTATTCTATTGTTAAGGCTTGCCTCTGAGGTTCCTGTTCAAGTTCCTAAATTTCCCATTCCCAGATTTCCCTCAGTTTGGGTTTTCTTTATTGATTTTATTTCTACTTTAAGGTCTTGAGACATTTTATACATTTCCTTCCACTGTTTACGTTTTCTTCGATTACATTAAAGGATATATTAATTTCTTCTTAAATAACTTCTACTATTTTCTTATATGCTATTATAAGGTAATTGCCTTATGCTTCAGCTAAGTTACAATTCTCAGGGTTTACTGTAGTGGATGGGCTCCTGGGCTCTTATGAAGACATAGTGTCCTGGTTGTTTCTGATTTTGTTTTTACACAGGTGTCTTGGAACTTGGGATTTGGGTGAGTGTGACTCTAGATGCTGATGGTATCTGGTCTTGTCTTTGTTGGAGGGGGTATCTATCTGTCTATCTGTCTATCTATCTATCTATCTATCTATCTATCTATCTATCTATCTATCATCTATCTATCATCTATCTATCTATTTATTTTGGTTTCTGTTGCTCTCTCTTTTTCTTAGGAGAGTATGATGACTGTGTGTTGCTTAGTATGGAATGCTTCTGAAATCCTGCCAGGTGTGATCAATTAAGGTTCTGTGTACAAACATGACAAGTATGTTCTAGGTATTGAGAGTTAGGAATGGGATGGGCTAGAAGAGTAGGTGGCTGCATGGGTCTACAGGAATGAGGAAAACATGGTTTTCCACCTGAATCTACTTAGTTCCCTGGCAATGGGGCCACAAAGGGAGGGTAGTCCACAGCAGGTACTCTGCTACAGAGCTGTACATGACACTGGGGTATTGGATTTAGAGGAAAAATGGAGAATGAAGATCTGAAACTAGCCTACCTGCTTTTCTGCCCTACTTCATTCTCTGAGAGGCTTGGCCTGGTGGGTCTCCAGAGAATGCCTACTGGAGTTGGAGGCTGAGACATAGGGATGAATGGAAAGGAAGTTTGCATTGGAAGATCTGTATGGCCCACTAAAGACGAGGGCAGAAAGACCACAGCACATGGTCTGTTACCGAGCTGAGAACGAGACTTAGGGGCTAGATCTCATGATTTCTTTTCAAGCTCTCAATTTCATTGCTGAATAGCTAATTTGTGTTTCTCACTCTCTCTTACACTGCTTACTTTCTTAACCATTTTATTGATTTCTTCACGAAAGTTTAGCCATGTTTTCCCCTCTAGATATCGAATTGTTTACCATTTTGATTCTTCTGCTCGTGTGTATTATCTCAGAAGTTAGTTGTAAATTTCATAAGAGAATATTTGGATTCTTTTCCAATCTCTATTCCCATTTCAGTTTCTTTTGATGCAATAATGGAATGCTTACAATGTTCAAGGAGTCACTGTCTCACTTTATATTTCTGTTTCTAGGCATTATGTTCATGTGTTTTGAAGTAGATATTTTTTTCTGATTTTATTTGGAGATTTTCTTATGTAGAAGTAGTCTACCCTTGTCAAAACAATCCCTCACATCAACTAGAAATGAGAAAGCATACTGTTATAACAACACCAAAAAAAAAAGAAGTTATAGAAACACTAGTAAAACTGGAGGATGTCATTTACTATACCAGCACTGACCACAGACAAAAGAGGTCAAATAAATACAGTGTGTTCCAGGAAAGGTATACTCACATAAGCTAAATATAAACACAGTAGATACATGAGATGAAGGAAGGACATAGGAAAAGAGGGGATTAGAGAAGACACATATATGTCTAATAAAAGAAAAGTAGAGAAGATTATTATGAAGGGAAAGACAAATAATAAAGAGCTTTGAAATGTGAACTTTAAAATTATTCAATAATGGGAAAAAACAAAATTAGATCAAAATATACAGGAAAAAAATGGAAATATTAAAACTTTTTGATCAATAGAAGTCAAAATGTTTCTCAAAGCATATTAAATTAAAAAAAGGAAGAGAGAACACAAATGGTGAAAGGTTTTCAATAACAATATAATGCCAAAAATTAGATAAATGTAAAAAGGGGAATAAAATCTTGAGGCTATTTGCAAAGAAACACAATGAAAGGAGAAAAAATAGCTGAAGTTTTGGGACATTTTCTATAATACAAATCTTAAGAGGTCTTATAATAATAAAAAAAAGAAAAGAAAAAATCCAGAGCCAGAAATTGGCATGAAAGCTGAAAGATCAGAAAAATAGAACAAGCCAGCCACGTTCTTACCTCTATGATATTCTCAGCCTCAAGAGAGTAAGTTTCTGTTTCCTCATGCCTTATATACCTTTTTCTGTCCTGCCATCTTACTTCCTGGGATTAAAGGCCTAAGAAACACAGAGCCACACTCCACCTCTTTGATTTCCAAGATTCTAATGTATTGAAATTGACATTGGATATCAGTCCATTAATTTTTAAGTTGAGATTTTTTTTTAGAATCTGTTTCACTAATAAATCATTTCTTCACTTTATTCTCATACTTACCTTTATTGACACATGATTTCCTTATATATCGGTGTAATATTTATATGTTCTATGAAATAAAAGTTATTCTTTATCAAAAGACAAGAAATAGGGGTTGGGGATTTAGCTCAGTGGTAGAGCGCTTGCCTAGCAAGTGCAAGGCTCTGGGTTCGGTCCTCAGCTCCAGAAAAAAAGAAAAAAAAGAAAAAAAAAAGACAAGAAATATTCTTGTACTGCATGTGTGTAAACTGCTTTTCCCATGTGTTAGAATATTTGCTTGGGAGTTTATGAAATCCAGATTGCATATCTGTTTTCATAAACCCAGAAGACTGAAATTAACACCAAGTTATCTCAAATGCCATAGCAAAGAGATACTCATTCTAACTATGCCAATATCTTACCATCCAAAGAGTGTTTAATTAATTTAATTTAAATAAAAAAAGTAAGAAATTACATAAGGTATCAGTGATACGAATGAAGTCCTACTGACAAATTTTCCATAAGTGGAACTGTTTCTATAACTCTTGACTCAATCTATATAATTTATCACATTCCTTTGAGTATTTCCTTTCTTTTCTGCTCAACTAGCATTGTGGATTTAAGAACTGTGTGGCTCAGTTAATTTGTTAACTAGCTCCAGTCCCGTCCCTATTTCAGATTTGATAACATGCTTATAGTTTTCATTTCCTGGGCACTGTTGCCTGAATATACCCCATACAATTCCCACTTCAATGATGCCACCTAATTGTCTTTCTATTTATGTATTTATTAATTTGTTTCCTATCACCTTTGAACAAATTTAAGTTGATTTGATGTGAAATGACTTCATGTCTCACATTTGAAAATTTTGAACCATGACAGGAATTTAAGTGATGTTCTTGAATTGTTCTACCTCTTATAATAAACTTGTATTACACATTCAGAGCCAAAATGATCTTAGTCTAAAGTTGGATTAAGAGGAAAATTAATGGCACTTGCTGGGACATTGATTTTATGATTTATTACATTTCATTTCTTCAAAAATATTAGCAATGAATCACATATTCTGTCTCCTGTTATGCTACTGTTGGTTGTGAATATTTGATTCCTTCTCCTTGGGGCTGAGAACATGAATGATAAGTTATAGACAGTAATATGTATCTGTGATATTACTTTTCCTCCTAGATTGCGCATTCTAGTGTTAGTGGGTCATTTACTCTTTTTATTTGCAAACTGAACACTGCCAAGTAAAGGTTTTATTATTAAAAAACAATAGTATCAGCAACATTTCATATGGCCATGAATATAATTGGACCATTAAAATCACCCTGCTAATGACACAGTTGGTCAGAACATATGCCAGAGAAAGAAGAGTCTTTTCAGCAAGTGTGCAGAGAGAATTAGATATCCCAGACAGGAGAATATATGGGACCATTTTCTCAGTCAAAGATACAGAAAGTATATTAGAGAATCGCTAATAAGAATGGAAACTATGAAGTTACTATAAATATCAATACAGGAAAAACATAAAGGATATTGGCATTGCCAAGTGTATTTTTTAACATGACACCCAAAGCTCAGAAAATGGAAGAAAAAAATAGGATGATATCAATCTGAAAAGCTCAGAAGTAAGAAAAATGAGAATGAAGAGATAACAGAGAATAGGGGAAAAATGCATGTCGCAATTTGACATGGGCTTAGCATTAACAACATAAAGGAAACAAATGCCAAGAAGAACATGGGCATTACATTTACAGATACTTCTCTAGGGAAAACATACAGCATATATATATTTAAAAATGTCAAGTTTTGTTAATTACCAAGTGTCTTACTTTCATATCTCTTGATATGATAAAATAATGCTGACAAACAGCAGCACAAAAGGGAGAGAGGAGTGTTGTTCAGATCAAAATTCCAGCATTTCAGGAAACCCAAAGCAGGAACTCAGACATAGTCACATCATATCTGCCATGAAGAGCAGAAAAAAAAGAGAACACAAAGTTGATCACCTGCCTGTTTGCTTGTGCTTGAATCCCCTGCCTAGGGAATGGTGCTACCCATAGTAGGCTGATTCTCTTTTTTATGAGAAATATATTTATTAGTTCATTCATTTACAGAAGCAGGTCAATATTTGTGGACTGTGTATTTAAATACACTGTCTGACAGTGTCAGATAATCTCAGTTCAAAATAGAACACTTGAGTCTAAAGATGGTGCTGAAAACCCTGACTAACTTGGTGTATGAAATCAACTGTAAATTTTATATAATTTCTTGTCTGTTTCATATTTAAGCCAAAAAAATGTATAAAAATGAATGAGCACACCAACTTTTCACATGTCATTATTCTTGCTCTGATCTTTTTATACCGGCTAACTAAGAGAATCCCCCTCAGACACAGACATACCCACAGGCCAGCAATGTAGAAAAACCCTTAAGACTCTTTAACCAGGTGCTTCTAGGTTGACAATTATAGCTAAACATCACATGAAGAAAACTGAAACCAAAATCCCAGTGACAGATGATCACACTCCAGTAAGAATAGTTATTACAAAAAAGAATAAAAATGTAACAAATGATGACAAAAAAGGAGATAAAGGAACATTTACAAATTGTTGGTAGGAAGGTCTATTATAGTAGAGAGCATGGAAAATCTTTATACAGGATCCTCAAATTAATAACATTTCTATGTGATCTCAGCACATATTTACTAGGTATTCATTCCAAAGAAATAAAATCAGTGTGTTGGATAGTTATGTGCTATTCCATTTTATTTTTGTGTCAAAATCTGTAAGACAGAAAGGAACTGCAGTAAATACTTTCAAATTAGGAGCTTGTAAGCAAGAATACATTGTTTCTCTACACGCCAGAAGAATACATTTTAAATATCTGTGCCATACATAAGTGATACATTTTATAGATAGCATGATTTAAATATTACACAATAAATGTATGTGTTAAAATATATGTATCACAGGAAAGTACAAAATATTTTATGATTTCATGGGTATATAGAAATTCTAATTTTAAGGTCTCATGAGCACAAGTGAAAGAAAAATATTTATATTTGTATACTAAAAATAAAATTTTTATTATTTTATTTTGCTTTTGTATCTATAGCCATAGCAGCATAGAAAATACTAGCTCTAAAAAATATCTTACAGAAAATTATGTTTCCTCATATCAGCATCTAACAGCACATAAGTATTTAAAATGACGTTTTAAAATCACTCATGCAGTCCAAACATACTGAGTTCTTCTGATTTTTTAAACACAGAAAATCAACTGATTCATGAGGTTCCCCACATCTTTCTTTCTGATTTTCTGAAGGAATAGTCTTCCCTCACCACGCCACATCCTTACTGTATAGTAGTCTCCCACATCTGGTTGGAGTGGCCACTTGGTGCTGATTTCACAAAAGACAACCACCCCCTGACAGTGAATGTGATGCCTGTTTTCCTTTGTGACCCACAGATTGCTGGTAGCCTCAGCTGGTTGTACACTTAGATAAATTCAGGAGCCATCTACACAGATTTGTTCTTTCACGTGACATATCTTAGGTTTCCTGCACACATATTCCACAACACTAAATCTTCACCATTTCTCTGAAGTTTGTGACATCAGAATTCTTTCTGCGACTGATTCATTAAAAACTAAAATTGGAAGAAAAAGCTCATCAAGAGAACATGGGGGCTCACTGGCTTTTATTTTGATAATCTAATTAGACCTACAGGGACAGACATGAATAGCATAAAAAGCTACAAGATATTCATATCTGGAACATAAGTGTTAAAATAGTGTCTGATTTATTTACATATTGGAATATCATGTCTCAAAATATTTTATATAAAAGAAAAGAGTTTAAACTTATTTTCCTATGATTGTTCTTCTCTAATACCAATATTGTTTGGAACAGGTTTCACTAGAAGATGTTTATATTTCTGTAACTAACCAAAGTGAACAAATAAGAAAGAATTATTCAATATCATTGTATATACAGACCATATTGTAAGAACTCAAGCATTCTCTCTCTCTTTATCATGCACACACACTTTAATATATTTATGTACACATATACACATATGCACATATATGTACGCATGTACATTTATTCAAATATACACACTTACAAAAAATGCATACACACTTACACTCACACATATCCACACATTATAAAGTGAACTGTAGAAAATTCAGTGGTGAGTTTAATGGTGTGAATGAGTGATACTGGAATAGATGTGAAGGCTAAACATTCACATACACAGGAAAATGATTTGTTTTTTCTTTTAATGTTTATTTATTTGTGTGTGTGTGTGTGTGTGTGTGTGTGTGTGTGTCAGTCTGTGTAGGTCTGTGTGTTCTAATGTGGGAATTAGATGAAAACTCATGAGAACTGGATATGTCCTTCTACTGCATTGATCCCATGGTTATAACACATTGATTGTAAGTGCCCTTGTCTGCTGTTCTCTTTTGAGTATCCACTTATTTGAATTTTTCTAGAGTGTCATCCATGTCTTGAAACTCACCTCATAATTATTATGAAAGATTCAACCCATTCTCTTAGATTAAATCTCTGACACCAATGCTGGCTTCTAGTTGTGATAAAAAAGTCACATATGTGTTGTATAATTTATAAATTGTGTACTTTTGATTTTTAGAAAAAGACATTTTGGGATTGATGGACAAATAGCTGCATTTTTTAGTATCAGTGGAATAAAACATTGAAACAGCTAAGAGCCTGTGTGCTTATAAATGACTGGGCTGGAATAACCAGTGTTGAATTGAATCCTGCCATCTCTCTTTCCAGAAGTGAAGCTAGCATTTGCATGGCTTAATTTTGCATAAATAACTTCCCCAAATTTAAGGTTAGTACACAAAGAGAACACTTTTTTTCTTTTCTTTTCTTTTTTAAATTTTTTGAAAAAAAGGTGTTCAAGGACAGGGTTAAAGTTCTGGTAAGTTCAAACATGAAGAGTAAAACTTCAAAGTGTTGATGAGACGATATGGTGAGAATGAGTGATCAGTGGGAATGTCACTGATTCCTCAGCAGAACTGGTGCATTCTCCTGCCAGTAGAAAGGAAAGCTGAGGAGTCCTACAGAACAGGGTAACCTCTGTTAGAAGATGCCCTGTATAGACACACACAGGGTTGAACTGATTAATTATACATATTATTAGACATGCTATCTTTGGTGTTTTGTCCTTTTGAAGATAACAGTTTCTGAGACTGAGAGATGGATGTCCTTAAGAGTGCTTGCTGCTTTCTCAGAGGACCTGGGATGGATTCTCCATACTCACATAGTGACTTAAAACTATCTGGAATTCAAGTTCTCACTACTGCACACACACAGTTCACAGATACACATGCAGGCAAAACACTCATGCACACAAAAATAAAGATATATTCTTAAAAAGCAAATGGAAATTGAGGCACAGAGAAACACTAAGCAATCCATAGGGTCATGTATATTTATAATCTAAGGTATGAGTACAAATTATGGTGTTTGAGAAGGGAATATCTTTAGTAAATGAGCAAATAAAACTAATCTAAAATCATGATAAACAATGCACACATTTTTCTATTGACATTTAATTTTTTTTTTAAATTAATGACAAAGCTTTCCTGGAAGGAAGCTGAAGACATGTACTTAAAATGCTTTACCTCAAAGATCTAAACATGCTGCCAGGTTGAGGCAAATGGAAAACCGCAGTGAGGGAGTTGGGGGGAAAAGCATCCTGACTTTAGTGAGAGAACAAAAAGAGAAGTGCAGGCTTTGAAATGGAGACATCAGAAACTTGGGAAGACATAGGATCAGCTTAGAAACAAAGTTTGAACCTCTGGCCAAGACAAGGTTTCTAGGAGAGAAAGAGCAAAGAGGATCCAACACATTCTTTTAACCTACATGTGGTTAGACAAGAAAGAGACCAAGTTAAGAAAAGAGGTGAAAATTTTGAAACGGAGATCAACTTTCCAGAAGCAGGTAGATACACACTTTGTTGAAGGGACACATTGCAAAAAGTTTATTTTAGGCAGAAAGGGAGCAGCCATTATGGGCTGATGCTGCACTCAGTAGGATCTGCTATGGTGGTTAATTTTCAGCCACATTTTTCTAAGGAGGCTCAGGCTAGATAGATGCTTCTTACAATCTGGAAACACAACCACACTGTTAGTTCATTGATGTTTTCATTGAATCCCAGCTAAGAATGCAGAAGATGACATATTAAAATTCTTACCAACTTTTTAATGAGATAAGACATTTTTATTAATATTTTTATTTGTTTAAATCTAGACAGCAGCATCATATAAACAGAAACAGGAGCTGGGGAGGAGCCTGAGAGGATGAAGCCTTTTGCTGTGCAGGAATCATGATTTTGGGATTTGGATTCCCAGAACCCATGTAAATGCTGGGTTGACATGGCAACCCAGCTGTTGTCCCTCTGAAAGGGTATAATAGAGAATATGTAGTTACAGATCTCGAGAGCACAAGACTATCTACACTGCCAAATCCATGAGCTCTGGGTTCACATAAGAGACTATGCCTCAACATGTTACATACAGAGTGAATGAAGAACAACCAAAGTTAGGGTGTAGTTTCCACATGCACACATTCACATGTGCACATACTGTAGGGTAAAAGGGCCAAAGAAATACACCATGACCCTGAAACCAAACCAAAGAAACACACTCTGACTCTGAAATCAGAGCCAAAGAAACACTCCCTGACTCTGACCAACTCAGCACCAAAACCAACCAATCCCTGAGCAGTAAAACCGACCAATCCTTGAGCACAAAATCCAGCCAATCTCTGGGATTGTCCAAACTCAGGGTTTGAAATCTGACCAACTCCCACCCTGAAAATCTTCACCCTGGAAAAAAATCTGCCCCTAAGAAGCCCTATATAAGCCCTGTACCTGTTCAGTTTGGAGCTTGATTAGAGCAGAGGAGAACCGTAACACTTTATCTGGGGAAACCTTCCCCTAGTGGAGCAGAACTGTTTTACTGAGTAGAGCTGCTGAGTAGAACCATAACAACTTCATGGGGGTAGGAAGGAGGGGGGCATGGGAGTGTGGGTGGGGTAGGGGAAGGGAACTTTTTCCTGTTGGGGGGTTTGGGTAGGGGGGACCCTCCCCTGCCAGACCAGAGTCATTAAGTTGGAGAAATGTAGTTGGAAGTTTTCCTGTGTCCCAGCTGGCTGGTGGTTGGGACAAATCTCTCCTATTCATATCCCCCAAGTGAACATACAGAGGCTTAATATTTATAACTGCCCTGCCATTAGCTCAGAATTATTACTGACTAGCTCTTACACTTAAATTAACCTATCATTCTTATTTATGTTTAGCCTGACTCAGTCTTCTTCTTCCCAGAATTCTAGGCTGCTTGTCCTGCCTGTACTTCCTGCCTGGCTACTGGCCAATCAGCATTTTATTTATCAACCAATCAGAGCAACACATATTGACAGCATACAGAATGACATTCTACAGCACTTCCCCTTTTCTGTCTAATCAAAAAGGAAGATTTTAACTTTAATGTAGTAAAATTACATAAAATAGAATGGTTATCAAGCAGGAATGCCTCAACATGTTACATACAGAGTGAATGAAGAACAACCAAAGTTAGGGTGTAGCTTCCACATGCACACATTCACATGTGCACATATAATTACAGTATCTAGTCCATTCATATTTGGCAAAATTAAAGAAAATATTCTATCTATCCTATATTTGTGAGTCTAAAGTTTCATAATCTACCTTATCTCTTATAACCAAGGAAAACCATAATTATAACTATCTTGTCTTCAACTACATCAAAGACCTCAGAAGGATACAATATCATCTAAGTAAACAGGAAGAACATTGTAAGCAACTTCCAAAAATTCTGGAATGACAGAGACAACTGCCTGTCTGGACAGTCATCCAAAGTTCCTCTGTAATGTTGGGGCATCCATTCTTTAGCCCACAGGCCTAGAATCTTTCAATTGCTTCTCTTTGTGATCTGTAGAATGTCTGGCAGTTTCTTATGTGAAGCAGGAACCTGAATGACCATCTTGCCTTGCAAAATTCAGTGGTCACCTTTTTATGGATCCTGCATATCCAGCTTGTACAACATTTTGTCAAGCAGTCCAAGAAGATGCCTGTTTTTGCCAAGTGTCTTTGATGCCCATCTTCCTCTTTGAAGTAAATTGGTGCTTCTAGGAGCAGACATGTTTCACTGTCCAGAAAGTCTAAAATTTTAAAAACATTTTAATGCCATGTTCTGTAGGTCTTTGAAGTGTTTGAGGATTACCTATCTATCTGAAATATATCTATGTATACCTAGAAAACTAAACTAACATGAATATAAGTTTGACTATCATAGATGATTAATTATTAATCCATATTTCTTAATGATACAGTACAATTTTAAATGAGTTGTATACACATAATACCTTAAACAAGAGTAAAAATATACATACAGTATAACAAAATTAACTTCAAATTTGTATCAATAAACTAAAATCCATAGCAATGTAAAACATTTTAAACAAGTTGCTCTTTAAAAGTAGGTTCAACAATCCACCCTTTTATCCTATCCTATCTATATCTTATATTTCCATATCAGAGAAACCTTTCCCTGTAGCAGGGCTATAAGCTGTTATGCTTATGGTGACTTTGTAGTATTCCTTGGGTCCCAACAACCAGGACCACAATGTCCACACACGTGTATATCCACAAACCAGGGAAGACACATCAATCACACAATCATGCAATGCAAAAACACACAATGCAAAAGCAAATGAAAAAATAAATCTTCCAATTTCTTCTATTTTTTGATTAAATTAGCTAGGGGATGAATATCATATGAAATGAAATATTTGAATTTGGAGAGCATATTGTTTGAAACATGTTCAAAGGAAGGTGGATTAGGAATAAAGAATGTCCCATTGTAGAAACCATATTGAAGTAAATACAAAATTTTAAAAATAGGCTTTTTGCTAATGGACAATTTTAATTTTAATGCTACTCTGCTTTAGATGTTAACATGTGGCTATGATATTTTTAAGATTTTAAAGGAGAATTGTAGCTAGAGTTTTCCAGTTCTGCCTAGCCCATTGTCAGGACAAATCTCTCCCACCCGCCAGTCCCATAGTCATTCAGACCCAGCCAAGTAAACACACAGAGACTTATATTGCTTATAAACTGTATGGCCACAGCAGGCTTCTTGTTATCTAGTTCTTATATCTTAAATTAACCCATTTCTATTAATCTATAAGTTGCTACATGGCTTGTTGCTTACCAGTATTTTTTACATGTTGCTTGTCATGGCGACGGCTGGCAGCGTCTCTCCTACCTCAGCCTTCCACTTCCCAGAGAGAATTTTTTTTTTTT
>CABHPH010161028.1:17193-39917 GCA_902168325.1 Peromyscus nudipes
GATATTTTTAAGATTTTAAAGGAGAATTGTAGCTAGAGTTTTCCAGTTCTGCCTAGCCCATTGTCAGGACAAATCTCTCCCACCCGCCAGTCCCATAGTCATTCAGACCCAGCCAAGTAAACACACAGAGACTTATATTGCTTATAAACTGTATGGCCGCAGCAGGCTTCTTGTTATCTAGTTCTTATATCTTAAATTAACCCATTTCTATTAATCTATAAGTTGCTACATGGCTTGTTGCTTACCAGTATTTTTTACATGTTGCTTGTCATGGCGACGGCTGGCAGCGTCTCTCCTACCTCAGCCTTCCACTTCCCAGAGAGAATTTTTTTTTTTTGTATTCTGACCCAATGAGTTAGTGACTTGTGATTGAAGACTTTGTCTCTTACTGACATCTCATATTGCATGGGGATTTTCCTTATTCTTTCCTACATATCTAAGGGGAATTTACAGATGAAAACATGATCTTTAATATATAAACTGGACTCTATATTTTAACAATTTCATTTGTACTTGCAAGGATTTCTTCTTAAAGTCATTTTTAGGATTGATTTCTTCTGTTTCTTCTGCCTTGGTATGTTCAGGTCTTGCAGGTGTAGAATCACTAGATTCTGATGTTGTCATATAGGTCTCTATATTGTTGCCTGTATTTTTGCACTGGCGTCTACTCATCTCTTCCTCTGCTTGGTGCAGGCTGTGTCTGTGTCTGAAGGTGCCTCTCTTGTTCTAATTTTTAGTCTGGGTTCACTAGGAGTTCTTGGTTAAACTGTTGCTGTTGGGCTCTGTTTCTTCAGGAGCAGCTTAGTCAAATCAGTGTTAATGGGTTCTGTCTCTGGGAGCAGTTGTTCCCAGTTGGTGTAGGGTAAGTTTATGGTTTCAGTGGTTGTTAGGTTCGTAGGGGTTTGTTTTTTGTTTTTTTTGGGGGGGGTTGGTGGGGGAGCTGGGAAAGGTAGCTGTCTGGTTGCTGGGACTCTGATGGGTAGGGCCTAGGGGTTAGAGACCTGATCTGTCCGTCTGGAGATGGGAGCTTACCTGTTCTCAGTCGGTGAAGTGTATACTTACGATTCTGGTGATCTGGTTCGGTGGATGGGCGGTGCCTTCTTTTGTGTTCTCAGGTCACATTTTGCTCATTCATCAACTCCTCAGCTGATCTTGTTTCCTCAGACTTCAGAATGTAGGATTCTGAATCCTCTCCCGGATGGATTTCAGCTGAGCAGGGTAGTCTCAACAACACCTCCAAGTTGTTGGGTTTTGCAGGATCAGCACCTGGACCCTGGGTTGGCCTCAGACAGAGTGTGCAGTTCTGTTCTGGTCTTGTCCCACAGAGATGGCTCCTTCCCCGGGTGTTGGGATTAAAGGTGTCCCTGTTTCAAGCTCTTGATTAAGAGCTTGTTTTCACTAACTCTTCGGCAGGTAATAGTTCAGTTTCTGGTCTTTATTACAACTGCATCTCGGCTGCTGCCTGCCGCCTCTGCCTGCCTCTGCGGCCCACCACTGTGCCTGCCTGCCTCCGTAGCCTTCTGCCTCCACCTCTTTTTTCACAAGGATTTCTTAATGTGTACTTATGTGAAATATAAAGAGTATATACTGGCTATTTGGATTTAAATAGAGCAAAAATAACCCTTGCTCTTAACCTGTGCCATTTTTTCCTCAACATTTGTAAGAAAAGTAATACACAAATATCAGGTCACCGCATATTATGTATCCAGTTCTTTGTATTGCATTTATTTAGTTTTTATCATTTGTGTATGTTTGTTAGTGTGCATGTGCTGTGATGGGTATACGGAGCTGAGAGGGTGGCCTGAGAAAGCAGATTCTCTCCTTCCACTGTGTAGGTTCCAGGGATCCAACTCATCTCATCAAGCTTGGTGGCAAATGCCTTTCTGCACTGAGCCAGATTACTAGTTGTCTGATTCTTTTTTTTAAAGGATGGTTCTGAAGGCTGTACCATATTGGTAGTATTGAATGGATACTATTTTGTTTTGAGGAGTTTCCTGTTGGATTGTGGAATTCTGAGCAATATACTGTCCTCCACCCTCTAGAGGCTTCATAAATATAAAGTTCTCTAGCATCTGCAAATGCCTCCACTACAGTGATATTTATATCACCCTCATTAATAACATCCATGCCGTATTGACAACGCACAGTGAAAGTCCAAACTCTAAAACATTTGAAATAATGATGGGAGTAATAATAGTTGAATAAAATAAATCTTTATTAGATTAGGATAAAGAAAATGGGCACACAGGCACCAGACATCGTTCCCTCAAATCCTACTGAGATATAAATTTTAAAAATGGAAAAATCTAAAATAAAATGTTATTAAGAATGAAAAAAAAAATCGCCGGGCGGTGGTGGCGCACGCATTTAATCCCAGCACTCGGGAGGCAGAGGCAGGCGGATCTCTGTGAGTTTGAGGCCAGCCTGGTCTACAAAGCGAGTTCCAGGAAAGGCACCAAAGCTACGCAGAGAAACCCTGTCTCGAAAAACAAACAAACAAAAAAAGAATGAAAAAATCCATTAAGTTACAAAAACAATGGGTATCACTGCCCTTTAATTAGACTTTTTCATCTTTTTTGTATATGTGTTGACTTTCTTTGATTTCAATATAAAGGGCATCTACATTGTCACTACCATTGCTTGCAGCTGCTACTTTCATTAAAGATATAGTAAACAAGTCTTTGACCCGGCTTATGGAGAGCCTCACTGACGTGGAAGAGAATGTGAATTTTGCCAGTAGTATTGTTGCATCATTTGGGTCAGGTTGCTAACAAGAAGCATACAGATCACTAGAGGTACTCAGACTTGTAGAGAGCTCTCTTTTTGAATGGCTAGCTCTTAGTATATCATATGTAAAGAACAAACAAGTAAAACAATTAGAGAATTTTTCTGACGACATTTAAAGTTGTGCGTTGCTTTAGTGAGAAAAAGGAAAACAATGGGGTAAAATATTTTTCAACTTGTAATGTTCTCCAACTAACTTCTTCTTAATGGAATTTGACTACTTTTCCTATAAACAAATTTATTGAAACTAATTACATTAATTATGTGTGCTCTAACTTATCGTTCACATGAAATTGAGAAAATATGGTACACAGGGTTAGGTACATTCCTAACATTATGTTTAATTCCCTATTACTTATAATTTGAAACCTAGGAAAACACTAGGGAAGGAATCCTTAATTACGTAAATAAATTAGACCCATATGAGAGATTAGACAGAATGTTATTTTTTTTGAAATTGATACCACAAGAAATAGGTTTAAAAAACTAAGTAATAGACTTTTTCAGCATTTATTTTATTCCCAGTTATGTATGTGTCTGTGTACATATACACTCTTATGACTGGGTGTCTTCTGAGTCCATAAGAAAGCATTAGACTCTAGAGATGAGTTATAAGCAGTTGTGAGCCACAAAATATGGGCGCAGGGATTTGAACTCAGGTTCTCTTGAGATCAATACCTGCTTTTAACTACTGAACCATCTCTGCAGCACCCTGAGAAATAGTTTTTAAAGTTTCTAATTTGTATTTGGTAATGAGGTTTAAGAGGTTGTATTGCCTTTAACATGAGACAAGTCTGGGGAATCTGGTTTTATCTTTCTGCTAAAATACATGACTACAACATCAGAGTCCATAATAGCAAGACACAATGGCACACTGAATCCCAGCTAAGTCCACATTAGAAAGTGGTTTGACAGCATCTTTGGCTTGTTTCTGATTTTATCTCCATTGCCATGTGTTCTTTTTTTCTAGGTAACTAGATGTCATTAGTAGTTTTCTGATAGGATACAATTTTCTCAGCAGAGTACAGTGTCTTATGCCTACAATCTAATCATTGGGGAGAACAGGAAATGATGATTGCTGTGAGTTAGAGGCTCACATGTGCTACATAGTGAGTTTCAATCCAATCTGAGCTACAAATGAGACCCCCTGATTAAACAAAAAGAAGAAAAAAAATAGACTTTCTCCCGTTTCTTGCTTAGACATTTGTCTTTATGGATATTGTTATCAATAGCTAGCTTCTGGGATGCATCCAAAGCCTTTGGAATTTGCTGCTTTTTCTATTATTTACCTTTCATAACAGCTATTTTACTATGGGATGGATAAATAGAAATGGGGATGTCGTTAAAGTTACTGTTGTTGAAGAGCCCAAACTACATCTGGGAAAAGTGGACAATAATCAAACACATATATAGCATTTATATTAGTTTTCTATACTCAATAATTGCCTCCTCCCATGTCTGGGCTGGAGGGATTGATTGCTTAGTGGTTAAGAGCACTTGCTATACTTGCTGAAGATGTTATTTAGTTCCCAGCACTTATAACAAGAGGCTTTCAACTAGGCAGTTCCAGTGGATCCCATACTTTCTTCTGGCTTATATGGGCACCAGAGATGTGCATGTTATAAATACAGTCAAGTAGGCAAGGACACACACACACATATAAATAAAAATAAGCAACATTTCAAAAGAGCAATCCCTGTTTTAAACCCTGAAACTTATGATTGTTGCTTCACATGATAAAGGATATTTTTCAGTTGTGATTAAAATTTTGAGGTAGCTTGCTGGAATGCACTGTCAGGGTCAATTTCATCTCAGGTTCCCTACAAGAGGGAAGAATCCAGGTCAGATGGAGTGAAGCAGAAGCAAGCTGAATCAGAGAGGACATACTGCTGGGTTTGGTGATGGAAAAAGCTGTCATGGAAGGAGGAACACATTCAGTCCCCAGGGAATCCTGGTGAGGTGGAATTGGGAGGGACATGAGAAGTTGACTCTGCTGTAGAGTCTCCAGAAGGAAAATGGGTTTGCCATCATGCTGAGTGTACCCAATGATCTTGATTTCAGGCCTCCGACCTTTGGAAATAGAATGCAATGTATTTACAGGAAGCCACTAAACGTGGGTATTATTGCGGAGGAATAAGGAGTGAATGAAGGAAGGCTTGCATGCTGCTGAGGAAAGGCACACAACTAGGCAATAGAAGAGTCAGAGAGACACTTTAATAGGTAAGAAGGAACTTTCTGAAGCAATTTTGTTAGAGGATATAGAAAATGAAAACAGAACCAAGTGCCTAGCCAGTACTGTGATCTAAGTTAAGTTGGTGCAGTGCTCCTAGGCAGGAGATTATCTGAGCTATCATCCTGCAACTGTAAAACCCCAAGTGACATTCCAGTGCAGCTTGAAATGTGCAGAGGAACCTGGAAGGAGACTCAGCAGACAGGTGGGTGAGCCAGAGTTTCACAAATCAAGGGACACACTAGAAACTAGAACAAGGAATACTTTTATAATAAATGTCACATAAAATAACATTTATATTTTAATAATAAACCATGTAGCATGTTTTACTACTGCAATGTATAGGCGGGAGCTTTGGCAAAGGAAAGATTACCTTGGAGATAGAGAGACTTCTCTGTGGCTAAGAGTTCTTACTGCTCTTCTGGAGGACCTAAGTTGGAGGGCCATCACCCATTTTGGCTACCTCACCACCACCTATAACTACAGTAAAAGGGATCTGATTCCTTCTTCTAGCCTCTCTGGGCACCTTCACACTCATGTCATACACAGTAATGGACATACACAATATCCATGAATAAAAATTAAAATAACTTTGTAAGACAAGATGACCTGAAATCTCTGAGGTTGTAACCAGAGGATTCTACGAGCCAGGTGCCATTGTCTAGAGAACTTTAGAAACATGGCTACTTTTCTTAGAGAAAACACTTTGCTCATGTTTTAAGACTCTTCTGACTCATGGAACATATTTTAAGGCTAGTATGATTGTGTAAAATATTTAATTTGAAAAATGTATCAAATTAAACAATCTATTAATATTTAATTCATCATCCACAAATACTTAAATATATGATGAATTGTTATTTTTTTCTTAAAGTAAATAAATTGTAGCACATACAAACTGCTGTTAAGATTCATGATTTAGCTGTTTGGGGATACACTTTATTTCTTTACATAATCTACAGTTTCTTGAAACCAGAGTCCACATTCAATAATAGATTATTGAAGAAAAATAAACCAGTGAATGAATGAGCGAATCACAAATTACTGCCATAAAAAGGAATATAGGAGCCCTAAATCCAAATAATACTGGATATAGTCATTTTAACTCAGTAATTCAATTCTAAGAACCTATTAGGATGCCAGGCAGTGGTGGTTCACGTCTTTAATCCCAGCACTCAGGAACAGAGCCAGGCAGATCTCTGTGAGTTCGAGGCTAGCCTGGTCTGCAGAGCGAGCTCCTGGAGAGGCACCAAAACTACACAGAGAAACCCTGTCTCGAACAACAAAAACAAAACAAAACAAAAAAACTATAAGGATATATTCAGAGAAAATGCTAAGTTTGCGGAGTGGTTTTTGATCGAGAGGTACTTTTTAAGTTTGATTCAGTGATTTTTTTTTTGTTTGTTTTAAGTTAGGGGCATTTGTCTTTATCGTACTTTGTTGGTATCAAAATGTCACTGATTTTGCTTTGGTGCCTGTTCTGCTGTTGGAGGAAGCAAGGCTCAGAGTCAAATATGGTCACATTTTCTTTCACTTAATTTGAAGACCTCTGCAAAATAATGAGGTTTATTTTGTGAATTACTTTATAATTGTTCTTTAACCACAGTGTGGTATTTGATAATGTCAGATTGATTCTGCTTTAGGGAAAATGATTTTAGACTCCGAAGAAAATTAATTACTCTTCCTAAATAAACATCACTTCTTATATTGTATGTGAACTGAGGGAATATTTTTTAAGGTTAATTAATCTGTCTCTGACAATTATGGAGTACTTTAGAGAGAAAAATTACTTATGTATTTGGGTCAATTTGCTTAGGATAATACACTGGCACACAAGTAAAATATGAGCCTTATTCTATCATGTTTAGAGAAAGCTACACCATTTACTCACAAGTCTAAACTATTACTGTAATTCTCAAATGTGCCCAAGCCTTGAACTCACCTTAAAACTCTCCACCAAAATTTGTCTGTCTAATAGTAAACACTTCCTCTAATTTACAGAATTCAATGCATATATTTTTGTGCTTTCATTGGTGCATTTTTAAAAGTTACACTAAGATCTTCAAAGTTTTAGAGAGAGAAATACCAGTATATGGAGATGTACGTAAATAGAAGTACGACTTTGAATGAGTACCACAATTTGTGAGTAGTTCATTTTTGTTTAATTTTACGAACTTTATATTTGCATATAATGGAATATGACTATATCTTAAGGAGAAAATGTGAATAAGGGGACAATACAATTATTGTAGAAAAACATTTTATTACATTTATCTAATTTACTTTTTACATTTTGAATAATTTGAGAATTTGTTCACATATTTCATGCCTATTTCAATACATTTTTTAGAACAATTAAAACAAGAAATCTTATTTACTTCCTACTTCTTTAAATTGTTTAATGGGGGATCATAGCATAAGAATATTGATTTGGGGAAGATACACCCAGAAGAAGGTTTTCTAGGCAGATAACAGATTCATGAAACCAAAATGAATTGTTTGAATTCGTTTAAATGACACTGTATAGTATAATGCACTCAGCAAGTGCTTACTGAGTGTATGTATACTTATGCCAGGCACTATCCTAGTTGTCCAGGACACAGTGATAAAAAGGGAAATCCCACAAAGGTAATTTACTATTCTTTTTAATTAATTAAATGAGTATATTAGAGACAAAAAACATATGGAGGACTCATTAGATAATTGTAACAGAAATGGATCATATGGAAAAAATAAACAGTAACAAGAGAGAAGGTTATAGACACATTTAGACTGAATGATGAAATGAGAAATATATAAAGTGATTCCTGAGGAAGGTGATGATAAAATGTAGAAAGGATGAGAATAATAGCTGCTGGCTTAGTCAGTGGCTCTGAGTGCACTTTGTACAACACACAGATTGGAATAAGCTTTAAACCATATAGACATATCCTAATATGTCTTGAGGCCACATGGCCTGGAATCAAGTTTGTAACGGAGTATTTGTAAGCGGAGAACTGGGCACAATTCAGATAAAATCCTATGAATTCAGATTCTTCATTTTAAAAAGTTGAAATATACTTGGGGCAAAAAATTTAAAAACATATAACAGTGACTTCAAACTGATAATAACATGAGTTGTTTGCATTAAATAATCTTTTGACTAGTGGAAAATCTGTATATGCAGATAGGTCAGTTTTTGGAGCCCATTGTTTTTGCTCAGATGAGGACTGATGGAAGTATATGAAGACACAGCACCGGGTGGATTTGTAACTGGGTATAGTCAAGGGTAATGGTTACTTTGGGACTTCAAAAAACATTGCAATTTTAATTCTCTTATAGCTCAGATGGATATTTGCATAGACTGCCTTTTCAAAGGAACTTGTGGAAATCTTGTAGTACAAAAGAGGTGTTGGCAGAGAAATGAGCCCAAGAAATATTTCCAAGTTGTCAAGTTGACACCTATTAAATAAACAGACTTAAGATGAAGTTGTATAAACTGATACAAGTGGTATTTGAAATTGAAAGTTTGTGCTCTCCTTCACTCAGTAGAGGAAATTACTCTCAATTTACTAGCAATGTATACTATCCATAACTTGTGAATCATGTGAGTGCTGGGGCCAGAGAGACAGATTAGTAGATAAGACTACATACAATTACAAACGTTTCTTACATATGATTTTTTAAAACAAATGTTCTCTACAAAAATACATGTAGTGTATTTGAATGCTTGTTTATAACTTAAATTAACTCTTTAAATAATTTTAACATTATTTTTATATGTATCTCTGTGTTCCTATGTGTCCATATGTACATCATGTGTAGGATGTACCAGAGGAGAGCAGAAGAAGGTTCCAGGTCCTCTGGAACCATAGCTACAGGTACTTGTAAGATGCTTGATGTGGGTTCTGGTTGCTGAACTAAGGTCTTCTGCCTTAGTAGCAAGCGCTCTTAACCACTGAGCCATCTCTCCATCATAGTGCAAATCATTTCAAAATGTGATTAGTATCTACCTTGACTTATTTCTCTCCTAAAATATAGAATAATAATATTTTTTAAATTTTTATTGATTTTTTTGTGCATTTCATATCATGCATCCTGATCCAACTCATCTCCCTGCCCCCCCTATATCCACCCTCTGCCCCTGCAACCTCCTCCCAAAAGCAAAACAAAATTTAAAAGAAAAATCAAAAACCAACCAGCCCAACAAACAAACAAAAATTCTCAGTGTAGAAGTTGTAGCGTGGCCCATGAGTCATACAGTGTACCCTTTAGTTCATACACTTCTAAGTGTTCATTGGTGTGCTTCCAGGCCTCTGGCTTCTACTACACTATGGATAATGAGCCCTCACTGAGACAACTACAGGTTCAAAACTGTAGGACCTCCATAGTACAGGATAATAGTATTTTATCCAAGCAACGTGGGAAATGTTATTTACTATATAAGATGATACTGCATTCACATTCATTATGGATTATGGTAAAGAATTTCATCTTTCACATATTTATTGCACAGCAATTAAAATTCTTTCACTTCTTTCAATATATGTAGAATTTTCAAGTTCGAAAAATGTATTTTGTTGCACAATAGAAATAACTGTGTTTCTTTCTCACCATATTTATGCCCATATCATCCAGTAAACCAAACATAACTGACATTTGTAGCTGTATGATGTTTTGAAAACTGTACTGATGTTTAAGTTTTAATTTATTTATAAGTTTTAGAGACCATTAGGTAGTGTTTGAAAGTTTATAATTTGGGCATAAAAGGTGGTTTTCGGGTGGTCTATTGTTTTTGTGAGTAGATATATGTATGGAAACTAATTATTATCCAGTTCTTACAATCAGTCATAGGAAATAAGATTATGTCTCTGGTCAACACATGCATTTCAACATCCAATATTAGTACTAGGAGACTTTAATTTTCAATGTTTGTATTCCACAATGAAGTTATATGCAAATCATTGCTCTTTATGTTTATGTCTGATGTGTTTTGAACTTAACAGCAAATAGCTACATCCACAAGAAAAAAAATCAACTGTTCTGTGTGTAACAGTGATACCAAATGTTGAGGATTTTCTTCAGGAGATGCCATGACTTTCATGGTGTAGTCGAAACCACATTAAAGACATTGTAAAACAATATTTCAGCTAAGAAATCCAAGTGTTGCCAGACTAATATTTTCTCCAATAAGTGTAAATACGTCAATCTGATTCTGATATGATTTATTTTTATGGAACTTGATGAAAATATAGAATTTATATAACCCAAAGAAGCTCAAGAATTGATTAAATGATCTCCAGAAGTGGATAGATTAACAAGATTTAAGCAACAATATGACAAATCATTATGTTACAGCAAGCAAAACATCCATTATCAAAGGATCAGCAGTCAGATATATATCATATGTAATGTATATATTTTAATCCAATAAGGTAAAGAGTAACTATGTAAGAAAAAAAAACTGTGACAAAATTTGAGATATATATGAATACATTATGTCCAAAATAGTTATCATATTTGTTATATGCTTAACATATAAAGCAATTTTAGAAATCTAGTGACAATTGTCACATATTTTCCTATTTTAAGAGCTTTATTTAACATTTATTTTCATAAGAATTTCATACATGAGTACTGTGTTTACATCATTTCTAACTCACATTCTCCCTATCCAAGTCCTCCTATGTTAATCCTTCAAATTCATGACTTCTAAAATTAAAATTACTATTGTAATCCTCTCTCTCCCTCTCCCTTTTCCTTGCCTTCCCTTCTCCCTTCCCTTCTCCCTCCTCCTCCTGTCTCTCTTTTTCTTTCTGACAACTACACACAGAAACATAGCCTATCCTGTCAATTCAATTCTTCTCATATTTATATGTGTGTATGTGTGTGTGTGTGTGTGTGTGTGTGTGTGTGTGTGTGTGTGTGTTTAAGGCTGACCACGTGGGGTTAGACTGCCTATGAAGGGGCTCATACCTTGAGAAGGTTAGGTCTCTGTCTCTTAGTAGCTATTATTTCCATATAGCTCTTCAAGTAGGGGTGAGTCTTTTGAAATTTCCATAAATATATGACTGGATGTCAGTTGGTGTTGTCATTGTGAAAGTCTCAAATAAGTTTTCATATTATTAGGAAATAGTGGGTGCAACTCCCAGACATTTACAGAAGATACACTCTTGTAGCAGATTTGTTGATCCTCTGGTTCTTATGATCTTTCAGCTACCTTTCCCCATGATAGCTCTTGAATGTTAATTGTACAGGTTGTGTTGCAGATGTATCAATTGGAGATGGACACCCCAAGATCTGTTGTTCTCTGCCTCTCTTAAACAAGAACGTTAAAGTGAAACATGAAAGGGAGCTTGATGAATTTGACAATATAATAATTAAACTCTATTTTCTATAAAGTCAATTATTAAATGCTGGCAAAAAAATCCACACAGTGGAAAACATTATTGGCAAATGATAGACCCAGAAGTAAGTAGGAACATCATAGAATGTATAAATATCTTCTCAAAGAAAGCCCTTTCATGGAAGAGTGAACCTTATTGTGGAGCAAACAGATGTGAAGAGACTCCATTTCAACTCTATACAGAGAAGTGAAAATCTGTGAACATGTAATAAAAAAATAAAATGGATGCTCCATATGTTGTTGAAGATATCAAATGTCAGGGAATTTTCAGAAACTGATTTATGTGCCACAAATTATTTTACTTATATTCACAGCCATGGGTGAGGATTAGTTAAAGTGAAGACAATCCCTCACCCCCACTCCAAGAAATAGCAGCTTTACTGATGGGTATGAAGTTTCTGCTAAGTGCTGTTAAAAGAGCAATATCAGGCCAGGCGGTGGTGGCACACACCTCTAATCCCAGCACTCAGGAGGCAGAGGCAGGCGGATCTCTGTGAGTTTGAGGCCAGCCTAGTCTACAGAGTGAGATACAGGAAAAGTACAAAGCTACACAGAGAAACTCTGTCTCGAAAAACCAAAAAAAAGAGCAATATAGCAATATCAGTTTTCTGTGGTATGCCTGGAATGGTTTATATTATTTATTTGGTGGAAAGACATCACAGATTTTTCTAGCTATCAAAGTGGTATTACTGGTTGTGGAATCTGTAGGAGACACAACCAATGCACTCTTCGAAAATGCCATGAGAATATTCTAAAACATTCAAGGTTATATAATAGAACCCATAATAAATTCTCACATAACCGTATAGGGATATGGAATAGAAAATTAACTAAAGCACTGTAAGCTTAACAATAATACCAAAATCATAAATTCAGCTCCATCCACACAACATGGCAAACTCTCACAACAGAATTTTTTTTATAAAATTGAGAGCAAAAGGAACCACATTCCCTGTATGAAGGGTGGCCCCTGTATAATATATTTTATGTAATAAACCTTAAAACACATAGTACACAAATAAAACAACACATTTTTGCAAAACAACATAGTAGAATATATGACTTAGAAGTATCCAAATGTATGGGGGTGGTTGTCTGTGCTTCACCCCTGAGGCACTGCCCCTAGTAGGCAGCAGGTAACTGCTAGGTACCTGTCCCTGCCCAGGGCATGGCCAAGACAGGGACCCTTAAAACCTGAAACTTTTCTTGGTTACCTAATGATTCTGGAGGTTGGATGCTGGTACTATGGACCAAGTCAGAGTTCTCCAGAGAACCATATTGAACCAGGCCTTACCTCTCCTGGATCCTGTAACCAACTCACTTTGCTTGTTGTAAGTTAACTCAAAATAAACCCATATCAGATAAACTATGCAGAACTGCCTCATTAATCGCCACCATATCTGGCACCCAATTTATACAATTGCAGGAAATCATCACAAATAGGGAACATCAGATCCCATATGGGTCTGCCCAGACCTCTAGCACAAGGTAATGATGAGACTGATCAGTTAATAATAGGCAATGTCCTAGAAGCCTCAGAATTTCATAAGAAACACCATATAAATAACAAAGGGTTGAAGAAGGATTTCTCCATCACTTAGCAACAAGCCAAGGAAATTTTAAGAAAAGGTCATACTTGTTCCTTCTATAACCAAACTCCATTACCCGCAGGAAGCAATCCAAAAGGTATACAAAGAAATAAAATTTAGCTGATGGATATGTTTTATTTCACATAATTTGGGAAGATTAAAGTATGTACACCATACCATTGACACCTGCTCAGGATTTCAATGGGCAACTCCTATGAGTTCTGAAAAGCCTGACTCTCTGATTACACACCTATTAGAATCTGACAACACAGCTTTGATCCTGAGAGAATGTTGAGCTTCTAAGACATTTCCATTTGGAAGTCTGTCTTCTTCTTGGCACAAAATAGCCTACTGGGCAAAGAACTGCTCTTGCCTTGACTGCTGACAGTATAAATACTGTCCCTTCTGTATGAGCAGGACACAAGAAAAAGTGACTACTGAACTCTGCAAAGAAAGGATAAGATAATCTTTCAAAATACCTGGTTTTGAGAATGATCCATCAGATACTCTATTCCTGTAGCTAATCTGAATGCATCAACGATGCTAAGAAACTTTAAGTCACTGTCCAGGCTGCCAGCTGACTCTGTCTACTCTCACAAGACTCCTGAAATTTGCTTGCATCCTTCTTCCATTTCTCAGGTATATTATATTCCTTCTCAGGTCTTTGATGGGATTGAAGTCTTTACAATCTTCTCATATCTTAGCTGGAACATATTAAGTATTCAGGTTCTTCAGGATAGGACAAATTTTGAAATGATCTCTGTAACATGCCATTTACCTGTGCTCCAGACTTCTCTGGATTTAAGCATGTGTCTCTTGTTTGATGTTTCTCCTGCTGGTTGTAGTTCCATTCGTTTATATCATTAACCTTTATTTCTCCTTGATGATTATTCCTATTTTATATAGTTTTCTGTTAGGTTAGGACTTTCTTCCTTAGACAAAAGAGAGAGATGTAGGGGTGGTTGTCAATGCTTCACCCCTGAAGCACCATGCCCTAGTAGGCAGCAGGTAACTGCTAGGTACTTGCCCCAACCTGAGGCATTGCTGAGACAGGGACCCCCTTAAGACCTGAAATGCATAAGTGCTCATTCTCTTGGCTACCTGGTGATCCTGGAGGCTGGATGCTGGTACTACAGAATTGCCTCATTAATTGCCACTATACATATGTATTAGGATCACAAAAATTTGTGAGAAACAGTTAACCAAATTACAGCAGTAGATATCTCTGCAAGATGCAGAGAGAGCAGTGTATATAGATTCCAGGGAATAGGAAATATATCAGTGTAAGTATCGTGGGTAATTATTGAATTATTTAATGTACTTTTCTAAGATTTGTTTGTTTTTATTGTATGTGAATTCTTGCTTTGCCAGCATGTATGTCTATGTACCACAGTCATACAATGCCAGGGGAGGCCAGAACAGGGTGTCAGATGCCCGGAAACTGATGTTACAGGCAATTTGAGCATTCATAGGGTTCTGAAAACTGAACCCAGGTCCTCTGGAAGAGCAGCCAATGCGGTTAATCTCTGAGCAATCTCTCTAGCCTATCCTGTACTTTTCAATACCAATTTCAGATACCTCTATCTGCCCCCACTTACATATCTGGAAACACACACACACACACACACACACACACACATACAGTACACAACAGAGACACTTTCTCTTCTGCACAAATATGCTAGTAAAAGAGCAAAACAAATTAAACATTCTTTATTTATAGAAACATTAGCAATATTATTTGATGTTGTTATAAAAATGACAGATATAAAATATAAATAAAGCATTGGAATAAAATGGGCAATTGTTGATGTGTTAGATGATAAAATAACAGCACTAATATTAATCTAATTATTAATCTGAGTGCCTGATAACCAATATTAAAAAACAAACTGACATTATGTTTGCAGGAACTCATTAGACATGAAGAAATCAGTAGAAAAATTTAGCTGAATTGTTAGAAATATTTAGTTTTAATTGAAATTTATTAAAACAATCTAAAAAATTAGTAACAGAATATTTTAGAAGAAAATAATTTTAGAATGAAAAAGATCTTTCAGATATAGTCATAACATTACTCAGATACTAATGAAACAGATTTGCATTGTCCTAGAAATAAATCTACTATTCAAAATTAAACAGGTGGGTGATTATGATACAAGTTGTTTCTAATTATTAAAGGCAAAATAACTGTTTACTAAGCTGCCTTTCTGAAAAGTATACCCCATTCTTATATTTTATTTAAAATTTTACTACAATTAAAATTTGGAGGAAAATGAGGAGAGTTTGGAGTAAGGAAATGGAAAGAAGAAATGTTGAGATTAAGCTACAATTTCAAAAATAAACAAAACATGCCCTAACATTAAAGTAAGAATACATCTGTGATCAAGGCTGTCCTTAATCTCTCTTTGTGTATTTATTCTAAGCACAAACCAGTTTTTGTTGGATTATAGTGATAATATTTAAAAACATATTAATGTCTGGGGACATAAATCAGATGCAGAGTGATGATAAGGCACTCACATGGCCCTGGATTCAATCCCCAATAGTCTTTTAAAAAAACATATGGATCATTTCATGGACCTATTTCTTTCTGTAAAAGCAAAATATTATCATCAAGTAGAGAGCTGCATAACTGATTGAATTAGTATTACATAGAAATTATGTACATTTCTGTGATTTGGCATGAAAAGGTCAAAGGACACACTATAAAAACATGAAATTTTGAATATGTGGTCAGAAAACAAGTTTTACAAAACCAGAGAATATTGAATTCAACTGTTACTGAATGCAGCTAAATTGAGGAAAACAAGCACAGAGAGCTCCTCTGCTAGGGCCCATGTGGTCCACAGACTTTACATATGGGTAAGACTATAGATTTCTCCCTTGGTGACTTGCACTATGCCTTCTGATACAGTGAGTACTACTCTTCAAGGCTAGAGGCTTCTAGGTCAGTTCCAGCTTGATTCCTTCAAGTCTTATGTACCATGTATATGATATCTTTAACCATATTGTCTTACCTTCAAGTTCCTAGAGTCAACCAAGGGCAACCACAGTAGCTTATATTGGTTTAGAATTCCCTTAGACTCGTCTAACCAATAACTTAAAGGAAGGGCTCCAATGCCTGACACTAGAGATTTTGTTAGATATTATATGCTATTGAGGGGAACATTATCACTTCATGTGCCACAACTCAATTTCAAGTACATACATATATGTGTAAATACATATACACACATATAAATATACATACACACATACACATATTATAAACTTGAGCTACAGACAACTAAAGAACACCGAAAAATAGAGAATCAGTCTTCCTCATGTACTAGTTCTCTAGTAGTTTAATCTAATAACAAGTGGTCATCTTTAAACATATATACACATGAGCAACAACACTAAATGGACTCCGTAGGTGCATTTGTGCATGTATGTGTATGTTTTCATATACACATGTGTGTATATAAAACAATAAAAATTTAAAAATTCTTGATTTGCAAAGGAGTAGAGACCAAAAGGTGTAAATGATGTAAATATGGTATTCATGTATGAAATTCTCAAAATGTGGAACATATTAAAAATGTTTAAAAAATCATCAAGAAGTATTTCTCATTCAAATCCACTTGCTAATGTCTTTCAAAGCACAGATAAAAAACTAATACCACGAAAACAGAAAAATGTCAGTACATTAGAGAACAAAACTTTCAGCGGATGCATAAGGACTTTAAAATAATTGTGCTTCAAATTCCTTCCAGGTAGAATTTCAGTTAGAAAGTACATAAAATTGATGATCATGAAGTACAAGAAAAACTGGGAAGATGAAGTTGATAATACAAAAGCCAAAGCATATGCTTTAAGATGAGGGGATGGGGGAGGAAAAGAGAGTTGAAAAGTAACAAAAGTGACATTAAAACAGAATGCAGAGATTAAATAGTTAAGGAAAAATGAGTAGCAAACATTTTCTAGCTTGCAGAAAGGGAGATACCTAGTTACAAAGGGGCATGTGTAAACATATATAGACAACTAGAAATATTATGCAGTGTCATAGAATACCAAGGATAAAGTGCAAATGAAAGATTTCAGAGGTTAAAGAAACAAAGTGTATCAATGAAGGAATGGCATTGAGGCTGACACAACCTCCCAGAAGAAACCGCAAGTGCCAGATGTTAAGAACAACCTATATTGGCTAGAAGACAATGGTTACAAGTGAAGAGATGCATGCCTGCCTATCCCAGCCTGCACGAGAGAAATGTGAAATAATTTCAAATTAGTACCAAAGTCACTCAGGAGTGACTACAAAGGATTTCGTGGGTACGCAGAATGAGAAGCAAGAAAGTAGAAAAATCAAAAGAATTAATGAAGCAGAGCCTAGAGTTATATTTTTATTATGAGCATGCCATCAACTTTCTATAATCTAATAACAGGAACGATGGGGGAATCAAGAAAATGACATGATTCTCCAGAAGCAGTTTATTCTGACTGAGAGAATAATAGAAAAGACTTAGTGAATAAAGTTAGAAAATGAAAAAAAAAGTCTTCTCAAAGTTTAAAGACATATTACTTAGGAAAAGTAAATATTTTCTTCAATAGCCAAAACAATTGTGTGTAAACAAAAGGAAATTTTCATTTTTAATACCACCATGTTAAAAAAAATGAACACTGAAACCTAGAGTGGAGAAAAAGTGATGGCTCAATGGTGAAGGAACTTTCCCCATGAATCTAGCAACCCGATCTTAGTCCACAGTACCAATATAAAGATGGATCAAGAGAACAGATTCCAAAGTGTTACCATTCTCTTCTACATGGCTTGTAGTCATGTAGAAGTCATTTTCCCAAAAAATAAAGTTGAATTTTCTAAAATTTAAAATAAAAAAGATAAACTTCAGAATAAATCACAGCATTCTGGATTGTAGAGACGACTCAGTAGATATTGTGCTTGCCAAGCAACCGTTGAGACCTGAATTCAAATTCTGAGCACCCATATAAATGTCAGCTGAGTATGGCCTACAATTCCAGCATTCCAAACAGAGACAGCAGCTAACTGTCTAGACTTGACAAACTAACAAGCCCTGGGTCAAGTGAGAGACTCCAACCTAATGAATAAGATGGAGAATAATCTATAAACACAGCTGATGCCAGTCTCAGGTATCCACACATACACATCAAGTGCATGCACCTACACCGAAATATGCACTCATATATGTGTGAGAACGCATATAGACATGCACAATACACACATACATATGTAAAAAGAAAGACTTAGTGCAATATATGATGAAAGGAAGACCTTGAGGTATATTATACTTATGCTTGTTAAATTATTAACAGTTCAATAAAATAATGGTTTATTGAACAATATCAATATTATTGGTATTGTTATTAGAATGTTATAATTACACTATTAAAATATGCTACTGAACTTTGAATAAGACAACAAGAAATACAGAAGGCCCTAATTATTTGCAATAAGTTCTATCATTAATTACTTTTAAAAAAAATATTAAAGTGAATCTGGATTACTCTTAAATTCCTTTTATACACAATTAAAGCTTTATCTTAGTGGAAGACCCTAAGGAGGGAACTTCTAAGACTGGTTTGGGCTATGTCTCCCTATTGTTACAGATATGACTGCCTTGAAAAGCAAAGCTTTCAGGACTTCCTTAGTCATACTACTAATAATAAGGATCGTGTGTTCATCTTAACAAAAATCAGTTAGTTCTGTGAGTTCATGGAGACTGATGGAGTCCAGTAAGTGCTGGTTCCAAGCTCTTGGTTGATGAGCTGCCCATTGTCCTTCATCAACTATTTTTGTGTTGCTCTGAGTGAGTTCACGGATATTTCACACTGTCATCTGGCCATGAATGCAAAACTTCTCTCTGCACACTCAAAAACCATTTATCTGTGATATGCTCACAGGACCAGGCAACTGTTCATCTTCAGAAAGAATAGAAGAAAGCTCAGAGCCTGTGAAAAAGGTCACAATCATTGAAGAGAGACAATCTTGGATGTCTAGGATGCAACTGAGCTCAGAGAAGTTGCTTTTTATTTGGGCATCTCTGTGGTATTATGACACCTCATTAATAAATGTAGTTTAAGAAGTTAAATACCATTAACAAGAAGTTTTAAAAACAGAGTATTTGTACATATATTCTAATATATTTATAAATTAAAGAAATTGACACAACAGAAAATGAAGGAAAATTATGTTGTCATTTTTGACTGATTGTTTCTAAAGAAAAATGGGCACACAGTCCCTCAAGCTTGTTAAATATGTATATTGACATCTAAGAAGCTTCAAAAGTAATGCTAAATTTTAGTGATATTGCTTTCAAATCTGATAAAACAAGGATTAACCTTTTTGTTTGTATTCTTCAAAATTCTGGTGGCATTTGTTCATTATAGATATTAAAAGGAAACAGAATAGCACTTGCTTGCAGCCATTATTCACAGTTATATATAGAGAAAGCCACTCTTCTATGCAGAAACCATTAAAACTGCCAGATGAATTTATAAGTTATGGCAGGAGAAGGAAGCATAAACAATGCAGTTTTTACATGCAAGCCCTGGTTAAATAAAAAAGTAAAAATTATAAGGATGTCACTCATGATTGCCACACAGCCTACAAATTGCATGTAACAAATACAGTAAATAGTGTTAAATCTTAAGAATACAGATAAAAAAGAAAGAAAACAGAGGGATTTAATAGAAAGCAATAGAGGAAAAAAGTCATGATTTCTCCAATACTAACTACAATAAAACAGAATAACATGAAGAAAAGTTATGGATATTAGAAATCCAGGTGTCCTTCTTATGAGATTTAATATGAAGTATGAAGTAATACTCATTAACAACTACATATGATGTAGTTCAAATAAAAGAGTAATTATACACAAATAGCCAGAGAAGCTTGTGGGGTATGTGTGTGTGTGTGTGTGTGTGTGTGTGTGTGTGTGTGTGTATGTGTGTGTGCATATGTGCACACATTCCAGAACAGGAAGTTGAAGATTTTCCTCTCTTGCTATCCTACTTATTGTCTTTAGACAAAATCATTTACAGAACTTAAATTTCCCCATTTTTCTTAGGATGCCTACACATGAGCTCCCAGAATCTGCCAGTCTCTGCTCCTAATTCTGGGATTATAAATAAGTCCAACCATGCTGACTTTTTAAGCAGATCCTGGGATTCAAACTCACGTCCTCATTCTTGCATAACAACCACTGCTAAGCACTGAGCTATTCCATCAGGCTCCAGAAAAGTTTCTTGAGATATCAAGACAAGAATTAACATTTCTTTTTCTAAATATTTCTGTCACAATATAAATATAACATTTTAAACTTTTCCATGAATATATTAAGAATGATATCTGACATGGTGGCATACACCTCTAATCATAGCACCCAGGAAGAAGAGGCAGGCTGATTTCTAAATCTAAGGCCAGCCTGGTCTATAAAGCATGTTCCAGGATCACCAGGACTACACAGAGAAACCCTGTCTTTAAAAAAAGAAAAGAAAAAAAAAACAAAGAAAAACAATTACATTTCTATGACCATTATCATATTAAATATAAGGCAAGAGAAAGGATGCTTTTGAGTTAAAATATTTTTTCAGAAATAGCATTTTACAAAATAATTCTGCTCTACCAGAGACCAAGCTAGTACTGGAACCCCACATTAGACTCTTTCCACCAACCAACAGTACCCAACAACACCCCCTTCCTCAGACTCCCTATCCAAGCCCACAACTCTAGGAGATTTCTGCTCTGCCAGTATCCAAGCAGGTACTAGGAGCCCCAGAGCCTAAGCCAGTACTCAGAACCTCAGAGGTCACACAGGCCACCAAAGCCCCAGTTGAGACACGCTATTGGACCTAAAGATTTGCTGATCACCAGAAAAACAGGACACTCAGGACAGAGGACAAGAGAGGAAACAGAAACCTGGTGGTGGTGGTGGGGATTTTCCAAAATTTCTCTCCAAGATAAACTAGGAAATTGACACCTACACCTATAATAACACAAAACCCAGAGGCTTAGAAGCCAGTCTAAGAACACAACAACAGCCAGGGCCATATGGCACCACCAGAGCCCAGCTATCCTAATACAGCAAGCCATGGATATTCCAGCACAGCTGAAATACAAGAAAATGACTTTAAATAAACGTAAAGAAGATAATAGAAGTCTCTAAGGAGGAAATGAATGAATCCCTTAAAGAAATCCAGGAAAACACAAGCAAGGAGATGAAAGAAATGAATAAAACTCATCAAGATCTGAAAATGTAAATAGAATCAATAAAGAAAACAAACTGAGTTGATCCTGGAGATGGAAAACATAGGTAAGCAAACAGGAACTACAGTCACAAGCATCACCAACAGAATGGAAGGAAGAATCTCAGATATAAAGGATACAATTGAAGAAACTGATACATTAATCAATGATAACGTTAAATCTAAAAGTTCCTAACACAAAATATCTGGGAATTCTGGGACACTGTGAAAAGACCAAGCCCAAAAACAATGAGAATAGAAGAAGGAGAAGATGTCCAGCTCAAAGATTCAGAAAATATTTTCAACAATATCATAGAAGAAAAGTTCCCCCAAATTAAAGAAAGAGAAGCCTGCAAAAGTACAAGAAGCTTACAGAATACCAAATAGATTTGGAGCAGAAAAGAAAATTCCCTCTGCCACATAATGATCATAATGCTAAATGTGCATAACAAAGAAAGAATATCAAAAGCTGCACAGGAGAAAGGTCAAGTAACATACAATGGCAGACATATTAGAATTACACATGATTTCTCAATAGAGACTCTAAAATTCAAAAGCCTGGACAGAAGTCTTTCAGACTCTAAGAGACCAGAGATGCCACCTGAGGCTGCTATACAGAGCAAAACTTTCAATCACCATAGATGGAAAAAACACGATATTCCATGACAAAGTCAAATTTAAATAATATCTATCCACATAGCCAACCCTAGAGAAGATACTAGAAGGAAAACTACAATCAAAGGAAATTAACTACACTCAAGGAAAAAAAAACAGTTAATAAATAATTTCACATCAGCAAAACCAAAAGAAACATAGCAAGTGTACACATCTAGACACACAGCCCCACACACTAACAACAACAATAAAATAACAGAAATTAACAATCATTGGTCATTAATATCTCTCAATATCAATGAACTCAATTCCACAACAAAAAGATACAATCTAACAGAATAGATGCAAAAATAGAATCCATCCTTCTGCTGCATACATGAAACACACCTCAACATCAAAGATAGACATTACCTCAAGTAAAGGGCTAGAAAAAAATTTTCCAAGCAAATGGGCCCAAGAAACAAGCTGATGTATTCCTTCTAATATTTGATAAAGTAGATTTGCAACCAAAATTCATCAAAAGAGACGGGGAAAGACACTTCATACTCATCAAAGGAAAAATCCACCTATATGAAGTCTCATTTTTGAACATCTCTGCACCAAACACAAGGACATGAATTTGTAAAAGAAACATTATTAAAGTTTATATAACATAGCCGGGCTTTGGTGGCGCATGCCTTTAATCCCAGCACTCAGCAGGCAGAGGCAGGTAGATCTCTGTGAGTTCGAGGCCAGCCTGGGCTACCAAGTGAGCTCCAGGAAAGGCGCAAAGCTACACAGAGAAACCCTGTCTTGAAAAACCAAAAAAAAAAAAAATCACACATTAAAACCCATACATTAATAATGGGAGACTTCAAGC
>CABHPH010161029.1:0-14196 GCA_902168325.1 Peromyscus nudipes
CTGTGGTTGGTATGTAAAATGAATAAAAACATGTCTTAAGTTAAAAAAATATTTGGAGTAGGGGTCACTGCCAGAAACCCAACTGCCTTTTAAATGGCTAACTAAGAAGCCTGTATGATTGGAGCAATGTCCCTTAACTAAAGAAAAATTACAGGTGCTTGAACAACTAGTAAAAGAACAGTTAGATGCTAAGCACATAGAGGAAACTACTAGTCCTTGGAATACTCCTGTGTTTGTAATAAAAAAGAAATCTGGAAAATGAAAAATGTTAACTGACTTGAGAATGATAAATAAGATATTTCAACCTGTAGGATCTTTACAGCCTGGAACTCCTTTACCTTATTACCTAAAGATTGGCCTATTATAGTTATTGATTTACAAGATTGCTTCTTTACTATTCCTTTACAAGAACAGGATCAAGAAAAATTTGCTTTTACAGTTCCTACTTAAAATAATGCTCAGTCAGTAAGGCAATATAATTGGAATGTCCTTCCCCAGGGAATATTAAATAGCCCAATTTTATGTCAATATTTTGTACATCAATTCTCCCTTAAGTAAACAGAGAATTCAGCTGCAAAAGATACAGATTAGGAGAGATCAAGTGCACACTCTTAATGATTTTCAAAAATTATAGTGGGATACTAATTGGTTGTGTCCTACCATTGGGTTGTCTACTCAAGAATTAAGTAATTTGTTCCAAATTTTGCAAGGTGACTCAGATTTAAATTGTCCAAGACAATTAACAGCTGAGGCTGAAAGGGAATTAGCTCAAGTAGAACAAAACCTACAAAACGCCTATGTGGATCGATTAGATCTCAAAATTAGATGGATTTTAGTAACTGTACCTTCCAATCATTCCCCACTACACTCATTATGCAGAGGGAGGATAACGTTTTGGAATGATTTTCCTAGTTTATAAACAGAGCAAAAAATGAAAGACCTATATAGAATAAGTTTCTGAATTAGTCATACAGGGAAGAATTGTCAATTGTCAGGAATGGAACCAGCTGAGATTGTAGTACCCTATACTAGTGCTGAAATTGTGCAGTTATGGGTGATTAATGATAATTGGCAAAGAGCTTGTAGTAATTTCTTATGAGAAATTAACAACAAATGTTCAAAAAGTAAGTGGCTACAATTTATAAAAAGAACTGAATGGATTCTTCCCTGTATAGTGAAAAGAGCACCTATTCCTGGGGCTCTTACATTTTATACTGATGCAAATAAATTAGGAATGGCTGGTTATAAAGCAGGAAATATCAGTAAAGTTATTCAAAGTCCGTATGACTCTGTTAAAAAATCAGAGATGTATGCCATTCTGATTGCTTTATTAGACTTCAATGAATCTCTTAATATAATTACTGATTCTCAATATACAGAAAGTGTTATATTGTATATAGAAACGGCTGAATTTATCCCTGATAATCCAGAATTAACTTCATAATTTGTACAACTACAACAGGCAGTCTGAGAAAGGAATTGCCCACTTTATATTACCCACATCCAATCTCATTCTGGGTTGCCTGAACCATTAGCAAAAGGAAATGAAGAGATTGATCAATTACTGATAGGAAATGTGTTGGAAGCATTAGAATTTCATTAAAAAATATCATGTTAATAGTAGGGGCTTAAAGAAAAAAATTTCTATTACTTGGCAATCAGCTAAGGAAATTATAAAAAACTGTCCTGCTTGTTCTTTGTATCATCAAGTTCCTTTACCTGCAGAAACTAATCCTAAAGGTACACAAAGGAATGAAATTTGGCAAAGGGATGTATTTCATTTAGCAGAATTTGGAAAATTAAAATATATCCATCGTACCATTGATACATACTCTAAGTTTCAATGGGCATCTGCTTTAAGTTCTGAAAAGGCAGAGTCTATAATTATACATTTATTAGAAACAATGGATGTAATGGGCATACCAATACAGATTAAAACTGAGAATGCCCCAGCTTATGTTTCCAGTAAAATGAAACAAATTTTTGCACATCACAACATAAAACACATTACAGGAATATCATACACTCCTACAGGACATGCAATCATTGAAAGATCTAATCATACTCTAAAGGAGATACTTGCTAAATAGAAGGGGGATATGAGGACCCCCAGAGATAGACTGCACAATGCCTTATTAACCTTAAATTTTTTAAATGTTAATGAAACAGGGGACAACAGCTGCTGAAAGGCATTGGACAATAGGGAAAAAACTGCTGAATTAAACCAGCCTGTGTACTATAAGGATGCCTTGACATCAGTATGGAAAATGGGGGAGGTGTTGCCATGGGGTTGAGGTTATGTTTATGTTTCCACAGAAGACAAAAGATTGTGGATCCCATCAAAGTTGATAAAAATCTGGCATGAACAAGAAGAGTCTCTTGGATGCTTCTGAGATGCCTCTATAAGGAAAAACAAAAAAAAAAACAAAAACCAAACACAGAAGGCCTTTGTAGCAGACAGCTAATCCTCCCACCTGGGGACATCTTAAGAATTTGTGTGAGAAAGGGAAGGCAACAATCTGTATAACTCAGAAACTTCTGAATGCTACAAATTCATTCCTTGCCATGCTATTGGTGGTAACTGTGAGTAAAAGGGTCTGATCATAATTTTTGGGCTTTTATCCCTAATACTCCAATTAACTTAGCCGTACATTGGGAAGATTAAATATTCCTGTAGTGGTTAATGAATCTTCTTGGCTACCTGGTCCTTTTGACAACTGAGGACCTGCTCAGCTAATGGAGCTAAGGGTAAAGAGATTAAAAATTATACTACGGGAGTATAAGGAATTCCTGTTTGTATGGGAAATGGAATTCCGTGTCTAAATATAACCTTTCAAGTATGGCTCTCCGTAGTCAGTACTACCCAAGATTATCACAATAGGTTTTATATGCTTCATGCATCCAGTTTTGAAGGACAGGAGAAAAATGAGAACAATAGAAGGGCCCTTTGTTAAGCGACAGTGGCCCAGCCCATAGAGACGGATCCCCCCTGTGGCTGGGAGAGGCTGGAATCCTCCTTGAGATGCCTCTGTGTTTTGATTACATGGACCATATGAACCTGAACCTACACCCAATAGACAACACCCACCAGCAGCAGAGGAGTGTTTCCTTACTCCACATCCTCTCCAACATAAGCTGTCATCAGTCTTTTTTTTTTTTGATTTTAGCTTTGCCAATCTGACAGGTGTAAGATGGTATTTCAGAGTCATCTTGATTTGCATTTCCCTGATGACTAAGGATGTTGAGCAATTTCTTAAATGTCTTTTGGCCACTTGAAATTTTTCTTTTGAGAATTCTATGTTTAGATCTGTACCCCATTTTTAAATTGGATTATTTGGTATTTTGATGTCTAGTTTCTTGAGTTCTTTATATATTTTGGAGATCAGCCCTCTGTCAGATGTGGGGTTGGTGAAGATCTTTTCCCATTCTATGGGATGCTGTTTGCCTTATGGACAGTGTCCTTTGCCTTACAGAAGCTTTTCAATTTCAGAAGGTCCCATTTATTAATTGTCAATCTCAGTGTATGTGCTACTGGTGTTATATTCTGGAAGCAGTTTCCTGTGCCAATGCATTCTAGGTTACTTTCCACTTTCCCTTCTATCAGGCTCAGTGTAACTGGATTTATGTTGAGGTCTTTGATTCACTTGTACTTGAGTTTTGTACAGAGCGATAGATATGGATCTACTACCTGTTGACATCCAGTTATGTTAGCACCATGGGTTGAAGATGCTCTCTTTTTTCCCCATTGTACAATTTTGGCTCTTTATCAAAAAAACAGGTATTCATAGGTGTGTGGATTTACATCAGGTTCTTCAGTTTGATTCCATTGATCCATGTGTCTGTTTTTATGCCAATACCAAGCTGGTTTTATTATTATAGCTCTGTAGTAGAGCTTGAAATCAGGGGTGGTGATACCTTCAGAAATTCCTTTATTGTAAAAGATTGTTTTAGTTATCCTGCTTTTTTTTCCATATGAAGTTGGGTATGGTTCTTTCAAGGTCTGTGAAGAACTGTGTAGAGATTTTGATAGGGATTACATTGAATCTGTAGATTGCTTTTGGTAAGATTGACATTTTTATTATGTTAATCCTACTGATCCATGAACATGGAAGATCTTTCCATCTTCTGATACCTTCTCCAATTTCTTCCTTCAAAGACTTAAAGTTCTTGTCATACAGGTCTTTCTTCTGTTTGGCTAGAGTTACCCTAAGATATTCTATATTATTTGTGGCTATTATAAAGGGTGTTGTTTCCATGATTTCTTTCTCAGTCCATTTTTCATATATAGTATATAATATATATCATACGTTGTATATAGGAGGGCTACTGTTTTTTTTTTTCAGTTAATCTTGTATCCAGCCAGATCACTGAAGGTGATTATCAGCTGTAGGAGCTCCCTGGTAGAATTTCTGGGGTCACTTATGTATACTATCATATCATCTGCAAATAGCCTAAGTTTGACTTCATCCTTTCCAGTTTGTATCCCCTTGATCTCCTTATTGCTCTAGCTAGAACTTCAAGTACTATATTGAATAGATGTGGAGAGAGGGCACAGTCTTGTCTTGTTCCTGATTTTAGTCAAATCGCTTTGGGTTTCTATTCATTTAATTTGATTTTGGTTGTCAGCTTGCTGTATATTGCTTTTATTATTTTTAGGTATGTTTCTTGTATCCCTGATCTCTCTAAGACCTTTATCATAAAGGGGCGTTGGACTTTGTCAAAGGCTTTTTCAGCATCTAATGAGATGATCATGTGTTTTTTTTTCTTTCAGTTTGTTTATATGGCGGATCACATTGACAGATTTTCATGTGTTAAACCATCCCTGCATCTCTGGGGTGAAGCTTACTTGGTCATGCTGGATGATTTTTTTTATGTGTTCTTGGATTTGGTTTGCCATTATTGAGTATTTTTGCATCAATGTTCAATGAGGGAAATGAGTCTGTAATTCTCTTTGTTGCATCTTTGTGTGGTTTGGATATCAGGGTAACTGTAGCCTCATAAAAAAGAGTTTGGCAATGTTCCTTCTGTTTCTACTGTGTGGAACAATTTGAAGAGTATTGGTATTATCTCCTCTTTAAAATTCTGGTAGAAATCTGTGTTAAAACCATCTGGCCCTGGACTTTTTGTGGTTGGGAGACTCTTAATGACTGTTTCTATTTCCTTAGGGGTTATAGGTCTGTTTAAATTGTTTATCTGGGCTTGAATTAACTTTGATATGTTGTATCTATCCAGAAAGTTGTCCATTTCTTTTAGATTTTCCAATTTTGTGGAGTATAGGTTTTTGAAGTATGAGCTAATGATTCTAGGATTTCCTTGGTGTCTGTTGTTATGTCCCCTTGGTTGTTTCTGATTTTGTTAATTTGGGTATTCTCTCTTTCCCTTTTGGTTAGTTTGGATAAGGGTTTGTCTATCTTGTTGATTTTCTCAAAGAACCAACTCTTTGCTTCATTGGTTCTTTGTATTGTTCTTTTTGTTTCTAATTTATTGATTTCAGCCCTCAGTTTATTTCCTGCAGTCTACTCCTCCCAGGTGTGTTTGTTTCTTTTTGTTCTAGAGCTTTCAGATGTGCTGTTAAGTCGCTAGTGTGGGATTTCTCCAAATTCTTTATGTAGGTACTTGTGCTATGAAGTTTCTTCTTAACATTGCTTTCATAGTTAATATGAGCATATTCATAAGTTTGAATATGTTGTGCATTCATTTTCATTGAATTCTAGGAAGTGTTTGGTTTGTTTATTTCTTCCTTGACCCATTGGTAATTCAGTTGAGAGTTGTTTAAGTTTCCATGGGTTTGTAGGCTTTCTGTAATTTGTGTTGTTGTTGAATTCTAACTTTATCCAATGGTAATCCAATAAGATACATGGGGTTATTCCAGTTTCTTTGTATCTGTTGAGATTTGCTTTGTGACTAAATATGTGGTCAGTTTTAGAGAAGATTCCATGAGGTGCTGAGAAGGTATATTCTTTTGTGCTTGAGCTAAATGTTCTATAGATATCTGTTAAGTCCATTTGAGTCATAATGTCTGTTATTTCCATTATTTCTCTGACATGCAGTCATGCAGATGGCAACACTCAGGCAGAGGGACACTTATCTTACAATCTATGACAGGAAATGGCCTTTGCATGGGCCAATCCCCACCTAGTTATGTTGACTTCTGCAATAAAACTCAGAATCTGCCAGGAACAGGATATTTGAAGATTGAAACCTAGAAGAAATATCTCCAGGATTTGAAACTCAAGGGGAGGAATGAGAGGACCAAGCAGATGCTTTAACAGGCTGCTCAGTCTTCTGTCAGGGATGCAGCCTCAATTTCAGTTTCCTGAGACTGAGCAAGCAGTTTCTGAGGAAGAGCCACAAACAAAGGACAATCAATCTCCAACACACCCAATAGCAAGGACAAGGAGGCCTACCTAATAAGTACAGTACCAGGCCCAAACCATAGTCAGCAGCTCAAGGTGATAACCAAATAGGGACAAAGCCTGGGACTTGTCCAGACTTGCCCCCAAATGGAAAAGCTGTAGCCTTAACCAGCCTCTGACTAGCCCTAGCCAATTAGAATGTACTAATATGATTGCTACTTGCTTAAGTCAATCATATCTGAAATGACCAAACTGTCCTAGGAACTCCCCTTAGCTGTGCTTAAGAGAAGCCTGTGAGCTTCTGTGGTGATATTTTATTTATGCTCTAACAAATAAAGCTTGCCTGAAAATCAGAAGGAGGAGCTAACCACTAGTTAACCATAGAGGTCTGGAGGTCTGTACAGACAGACAGGAAGTGTTAGAGCTGGATGGAGAGAGGAAGTGATAAGGTGGGGTAGAGAGAGGAGCTCACAGTCTTTCAGCAGAGGATTTCATAGGGGTAAGAACTAGTGACTTGCTGCTCTGCCTCTTTGATCTTTCAGCTTTACTCCAGTATCTGGCTCTGGATTTTTTATTAATAAGACCATTTAGGAATTCATTTTACATCTGGTGACCCAATGTTTGTGGCATGAATTCACTAAAAAGCTACTTGTCTGTGGCCTTGCAGGCCTCCAGCTCAGACCTGAGCTGCGTGCAGCTGGGGTCTCTTTGGCTTCTTCTCTCCTGGTGGTTTGTGGGCTCTCTCTGGATCCCCGTCTCAGACTGCTACCGCACTAGGTAGCTGCCTTGAAACTCACTCAGGCTTCTACTGCTCTGTGCAGAAGCAGTGAGCTTCACGTCTGAATCGTCATTGTCGGCAAATTTGAGTCAATTAAGATGGTGGATTACCGGATATAAGATGAAATAAACTCTTTCTTCCTCAAGCTCCTTTTGGTCTTGGTGTCTGTCACAGCAATAGAAACCTAACTAAACACATCCATATATATCAAGAAAAATAATTTCTAATTTAAGGAATTAACTATCACATTGTATAAAGAGAAATGAAATGATCAAAACACATACTGCCACATTGTACAACTTTGGGCAGAAGTACCATGTTGTTAACATTAATATTTCAAAAAGCACATAAGGAGGTCTTGGTGACTGTCACCATCTCTAGTCCTTATGTAGATGCAAAAACAGCTCTCAAAGGGAATGAGAAATAGCTTATTCTGGAGCCAAATTTGAGTGTCTATGGCCCCAGAAACATAGATCTAGGTACCCCAATTCCATGGTTTCATGGAGTTTTGTAGAACAGAACACAAAGTTATAAATCAAGGCATTCTTCAGACATATTAGTGGAAATGTGAAGTGTCTGTTACAGCACAGCAGCAGATCTCAGCTATGGCTTCAGGTGTATGACAGCATTCATAGACTTTGGATTGGTGGAGAAGAGAGCTCTATCAAGTGAATAGTTCCAAAGGCTTTTTATCTGTTGTCAGGGTGTTGTGGGCATTTCTGCAAACACCAGGGCTGGCAGAGTAACAATCTGCATGAGGCAAGGGGGAAATCCAGTTCAATAGGACTTAGTAGCCTTATGGAGTCCAAGGCTCCAAATCAACCAAAGCACACACAAGACTCCACACAAAGCAAGATCTTTATTGAATTAGGCAGCAAAAACTGACTTGTCGGGAGAAACAGACTCAGGAGATGACTGTGCCCCCCAATGTTCATTTCAGCAAGTATTTAAGCACAAAACCCACAAATATCTGTGCCAAGTTAGTTACATTTTTCTACCAATCAGAAGTCAGGGATTAGCCAGGCAGTGGTGGCGCACACCTTTAATCCCAGCACTCGGGAGGCAGAGGCAGGCAGATCTCTGTGAATTTGAGTCCAGCCTGGGCTACAGAGTGAGTGCCAGGACAGGCTCCAAAGCTACACAGAGAAACCCTGTCTTGAAAAAACAAAATAAATAAATAAATAAATGAATAAATAAATAAATAAATGAATAAATAAATAAATAAATAAATAAATAAAAATAATAAAAAAAGAAGTCAGGGATTAGGGACTTTCCTAGGAATATTGTTCTGTGGTATGTAGTTGGTTGTTTTTATTCTTTTAGGGGGCCTGCCACCCAGCTCCCAAATAAATCACACACAGAGGCTTATCTTTAATTATAAATGTTAGGCCTTAGCTTGGCTTGTTTCTTCCCAACTTTTCTTAAATTATTCTATCTTTGGCCTCAGGGATTTATCTTTCTCTATTCCTGTATACTTTTTCTTTATTTGTTACTTTGTGTCTGGCTGTGTGGCTGGGTGGCTGTGTGGCTGAGTGGCTGGCCCCTGAAGTCCTCCTCCTTCCTTTCTTGTTCCTTGATCTTTCTTCTTCTCCTCCCAGATTTCTCATATATCTTCTCTCTCCCTGCCAGCCCCACATGTCCTTTCTCCTGACTTGCTATTGGCCATTCAACTCTTATTTGACCAACAAGTGTTTTAGACAGGCACAGTAACACAGCTTCACAGAGTTAAACAAATGCAGCATAAAGGAATGCAATACTTCTTTGCATCATTAAACAAATGTTCCACAGCATAAACAAATGTAACACATCTTAAAATAATATTCTATAACATTTCCCCCTTTTTGTCTAAATAAAATGAAAGGGTTTTGTTTGTTAGTTTGTTTGTTTTTTGTTTTTTTTTTTAGAGACAGGGTTTCTCCGTCTTTGCACCTTTCCTGGAACTTGCTTTGTAGACCAGGCTGGCCTCGAACTCACAGAGATCCACCTGCCTCTGCCTCCCGAGTGCTGGGATTAAAGGCGTGTGCCACCACCACCCGGCAAAAGGTTTTAACTTTAACATAATGAGACTATATAAAACAAAAAAGTTATCAGATAAGAATTAGATTTACAATATTCAGTCCATTTGTGTTTAGCAAATTCGGAGAAAACACTCCACCATCCATATCATCTTTGTGACTCCAAAGTTTTATAGCTAATTTACTTTCTATCATAACTAAGGAAAAGTGCAACTATAACTGTCTAGTCTTTGTTTATTCAAGACAGGATTTCCCTGTGTAGCCCTGGCTTTCCTGGAACTCACTTTGTAGACCAGGCTGGCGAACTTAAAGTGATCTGCCTGCCTCTGCCTCTTGAGTGCTGGGATTAAAGGTTTGTCACACCACCGCCTGGCTAAAATTTTAATCAATTAATCAACCTACGTAGATACTGTTAGTTATTTGGCGGCGCTCTTAACCTTTTGAGGAAATGTCACAAAACACGACAGAATCCACTAACAAGAGTTTTATTAAGATAGGAGAGACAGACAAGTGCTCAGGCCTGCAGAAGAGACACGTGTGTGGAGGAGAAGAAGAAAGCCGGGAATATGGCACTGGCTTATAAAGGCTGGGTGGCGCATGCGTACACAGGTCGATGTGGCTACTCCACACATGCGTGTAGACCACATGGTTGCATTGCGTGCTCTTATGCAACCATGCAAAGCCATGGGGTCCTGGTCATGCGAGACGCCTTGGCCCAGAAATGGCTATTTTGACCCGGAACTGGCTAGGCGGAAGTGTCTAGGTCTGCCGGACATGCCCAACCATGGGGGCATGTTGTGAATCTATCAGATACAGCTTCTTCTGAGGAATTCTCATTCGTACATGCTCACTGTAGTTTGAGAGGAATCAAGTCTAAGGCTAGTTCTTAGGCAGATGCCTGGGGGTTGGATTGCCTAAAAGCACAGACTCTGTTCCCAGTGCCCAGTGTGGCAGTCCATAGATGCTCAGGCAGGCCTGCCGGAGTCTTTGTTGTGAGCTTATCTGTATAACAAAGCATCTTACCTGGGTCACACCCTGCTATAGACTGCAGGGGCATGGTAGCTCAAAGGACATTTGGGTCCTCCTAACCTTGGCTCCTAGGAAGACATTCCAAGCACCATGATCCCAAACTGGCTCTAACTGACAAGTTCACAGTACAAAGCCTCATATCTTTAAGGCCACAGTGGGCATCAAGGAGGGAAGCCCTCTAGCCACACACAGGACTAATGTGCTTTACACAAGAAAAGGGCACATCACATATCTGGAGTTCATGGGGCATGCAGTGGGATGGGTGCCAGCTTCAAATTCAGCTCGGCTATTTGGAATGTCTCAATTCTGTATCAAAAGACACCTGACTCTAGCTTGACGACCTAGCACACACATGTGTTTTAGCAGCTAAATTGTCACAGCTTGCAAACACATATATATTATTAGTTTCTGGGAGGCCAGTCCCAAGTTTAGAAACAGTACCTGTAGGCAGAAGTTTCTGTCCTGCCAGTCATTCCCAAGTAACCGCACAGAAACTTATTATTAGTTATAAATGTTTAGCCAATAGTTCAGGCTTGTTACTAGCTAACTCTTTCGTTATAAATTAACCCATATTTCTTATCTATGCTTTGTCACATGGCTTGGTGCCTTTTCTCAGCACAGCATGCTCATCTTGCTTTTCTTTGCTTCTGCTCACAACTCCCAGACTCTGCCCTTCTTCCCAGCATTCTCTTCATTTGGCCCTCCCACCTAACCTCTAATTGTCCACCTATTGGGCACTCAGCTTCTTTATTAAACCAATGACATACATTCACGTAGTGTAAAGGGATATTCCACAAGTACTACCAAGCTTCTACTTCCATGCTCAGGAATATCAATGTCCTTAAGTCCAGTGAGCTTCAGGAATGCCATCTGTTTACTCATTAGAATTTTGTAGCATATTGGAGGCTGGAAAAAAAAAACAGAAAACAACCAAGAGTCTACTTATATTTCTGGGATATTCTGGAGGAAAGCTGCAGCATTTCTGTGATTCTGTGTCTCAGTATATGAGAGGCTCTTTGTGTCCCCAAGTAATCCCCAGTGGTCAGAAGACCCAGGTTGGGACAACTTACTATTCATCAATTACTCAAGATAGAGAGCAGCCAAGCCCAACATGGCTTCAGTCTTCCTTCTGGAAGGATCTTCTGGTCTCTTCTAGGGAGGCCAGAGGCTCAGGATGAACAGTTTGTGGAGATTGGCCCTGTCCTTCCTTACCCTACCAAGGCCTCCAGCATTTAGGGCAGTGCCTGGAAAGCTCCCAAGGCATGTTGAGAAGAAGGGATGCCATACATCTGGGAAGCTAGCCAGGCAGATCTATACCATGTGAAGTCAGGGCCTGACCAGATCCTAGGACAAGCCTGCTGTGAGGTGTCCTGTGGCTTCCAAAAGACAAGCCCATGTCCTGACCTGTTGCCTGCAACTATGATCTTAGTTGGATAAGTTTTTATAGGTGAGGACATACTCCAAGGACTGGTCAGGCAGGGAGGGGGCCATCTGAAGACTGTGGCAGACTAACTTAAGCAGCCTCAAGCCAAGGACTGGCAGTTCCTAGAAGCTGGAAAGGCAGGAGAGACCCTCTGAGCCACTGAGAGACCTACTTAGGCTTAGACTTCTAACCACTAGAAGGGCAAGACAGTAGATTCCTGATGGGTTGAGCCCCACTTTGTAGTCATCTGTTACAACAGTTCAGGCACTCTTTTTACAAAGAGAAAACACCTCCCTTTGATTTTCTGTGCCTCAGTTTCTACTCAGTGTCAAAACCACTAGAACTTCAGTCTCTTCCCAGCACAGACTTTGGCTCTCATAAAGAGGACATGGCACCATCTAAACCCCAAGATGCAGGATGCCCACACCTCCCCAGCTTTCTGGGACTGCATTGCCACTCTAATGAGAGCTAAGCACTCAGCAATTGGAGGGTAGGGAGATACTGGCATGAATTTCTAGGAGGGGACTGTAGCAGGAATCTTAAATGGTCTTGTTAATAAAATCAAACCTGAGGCCAGTTATTGGGGTGAAGCTGGAAGATCAGAGAAGCAGAACAAGCCACAGCTAACCTCACCTGGCCAATTTCTCAGCTGGTCTTGTTTCTTCAGACTGGAAGCTTCTGTGTCCTTATATCCGAATGGCTCTCAGCTGAACTGCTGCTCAAAAACCTGAAGCTTAACCAGCTAAAAGCTTAACCAGCCAAATGCTTCTAGTTTCTGGTATTCACGCCTTATATACCTTTCTGCTTTCTACCACCACTCCCTGGGATTAAAGGTTCGCTTTCTGGGATTAAAGGCGTGTGTCACCATGCCTGGCCGTTTCCAATGTGGCCTTGAACTCACAGAGATCCCAGATGTATTTCTGCCTCTGGAATGCTAGGATTAAAGGTGTGAGTGCCACCATTTTCTAGCCTTTGTATCTAGTGGCTGTTCTGTCTCTGACCCCAGATAGATTTATTAGGGTGCACAATATTTTGGGGAACACAATACTACCACAGGGGACTGCAGGCATATCACCCACAGAGCATGGGAAATTGGTGTGGTGGTGTTTAAGGTGGAGGAAAGAGAATCAGGAGCTCTTGGTCAGGCTCAGTGTTAAGAGAACTCACTGGCTGCTCATCTAGGGAGCCTAGGTTCAGTTCCCAGCATCTGCAGGATGGATCAGTAACTCCAGTTCCAAGGGATCCAGCATCCTCTTCTGGCCTCCACAGGCACTGTATATTCATAGTGTACAAACGTAAGTGCAGGGAGAAAAACCCATGCACATACTTTTAAAAAAACATTTTTTTTTTTTTAAATTTCAAGATCATCCTCAGCTACATAACAAGTCTGAAGCTAGCCTGGGCTATAAGAGATTCTGACAAAGAATTCCCAGCATGCTACTTACAGAGCTGAATCTCCTCTCCTGAAACACGCGGTGAATTTAGACTCCCTGTTGCAGTGAATGAAGAAAGAACTGGAAGAAGAAATGTCTTCAGTGCATAGCAAACTCACACTTGTGTTTCCAGAACCTGGCAACATAGAGCTGAACCTGTGTCTGGGGAGGGGGTTTCAAGAGCCTCCTTAACCCATCCCTCTGTCCCTTGCTCCAGGCTGAGTGCTCAGTGCCACCTTGACCCCCTTAACCTGAGATGCTGCTGGCACTATTCGGGGCTGTTCTATCCTCAATGATAAAGCCAGAGCCTTGTCAAACACACTGTCTCTCCTGAGACCGAGGAGGTGGCTCAGAGTGAATATTGCTCTTGCAGAAGACCCCAGTTTGGTTCTCAACACCCATGTCAGGCAGCTCACAACAACCTGTAATTCCAGGTCCAGGGCATCTGATGCTTTGGTTTCTGGGCACCTACACATATGTGGCGCGCACACGCACACACGCACACACACACACACACTTCTCATGGATACACAGACTGCTCTAGGTTGTTTGTTTTGTTTTTCAAGACAGGGTTTCTCTGTATAACAGCCCTGGCTGTCCTAGAACTCACTCTGTAGACCAGGCTGACCTCGAACTCAGAGATCCTCATGCCTCTGCCTCCTGAGTGCTGGGATTAAAGGCATGCGATGCCACTTCCCAGCATTCACTCACCTCTTTTTAAAACACACCAAATGATGGCGATGATAGCAGCAATGATGATGATGACAGCAGCAATGACAACTATAACAGTCAGAGGGCCGGACAGGCAGAGACAGTGATAACCTGGCGTCCCTGGAAGGAGACGGACGGGAGATTGCTGAGGCAGAGTTGAGCACAGCTGACAGCTGTCTTTTTTTTTTTTTTTTTTTTTGAGACAGGGTTTCTCTGTATAACAGTCTTGGCTGTTCTGGAACTCTCTTTGTAGACCAGGCTGGCCTAGAACTCACAGAGATTTACCTGCCTCTGCCTCCCAAGTGCTGGGATTAAAAGCATACACCACCACTGCCTGGCGGCTGTCTTTATTAGAGTGACAAACCACAGAAGTTCCTGCTTCCTGTCCAGGCTCCTGTCCAGGCTCCTGTCCATGGGGTTCCTGTCCATAGAAGTTCCTGCTTCCTGTCCA
>CABHPH010161029.1:14206-41560 GCA_902168325.1 Peromyscus nudipes
AGAAGTTCCTGCTTCCTGTCCAGGCTTCCTGTCCAGGCTCCTGTCCATGGGGTCCTATTAAGGTTCTTGGAAGGAGCAAAGGGTGTGCCTCACCAAAACAGCAGCAGGGGACTCTGCTCCCCACAGACTGCTCAGATCATTCAGGAGTCTTGGCCTCACCCTTTGTGAAATCACAGCCCAGGGAGAGCCCAGGATGCAGATACAGGGAGATGGAACAGGCTAGAGGGAACTGTGGACCCCAGGCTCTGTCAGCAGCTGCATGAATGGCTGAGGGTCAGTGAAGCTACATATCACTCAACCTAAAGACTTTCTTAGTCTTAGATAAGGTCTTTCTATTTATTATGTATTTATTTATTGGTTTTAGTATTAAGCATCCTTCTAAAATTGTTGCTCATTTGTTTACCTTATTTTTAATGTTTAATTATTTTTATGTGTATAGGTATTTGTCTATATGCATGTCTGTGCATTGTGTGCTCCCAGTGCCTATGGAGGTCAGAAGAGGGTGCCATATCCGTTAGAACAGGAGTTACAGATGGTTGTGAGCTCCCATGTGGGGGCTGGAAATTGAACCTGGGTCCTCTGCAACAGCAACAAGTACTCTTAACCATGAGCCATCTCTCCAGCTCCTTCTTATTTATTTTATGATATAGAATCTTGCCATGTAGCCCTGACTGGTCTAGTACTAGGTAAATAGCACAGATTGGCCTTCAATTCACAGCAATCCTCCTGCCTCAATAGCATATGTGATGGAGTTACAGACCTGTGCTGTCACACTGGGATGTTTTACTTTATTATTTATTAAATTTCATTTCATTGTTATTTATATTTACATGCTCATGTGTGTGTCTCTGTATGTATGCGCGCGCGCGCACGCACACACACACACGTGCAGAGGTCAGAGGAGGACATCGTGTGTCCTGTGCTATCACTCTCTGCCTTACTCACTCCCTTGAGACAGAGTCTCTCTCCCTGAACCTGCAGCTAGGCTGACAGCCAGTGAGCCCCAGAGATGGAAGCACACTCACACTCATGGGTTCTGGGATTTGACCTAAGGTTTGCATGTGTGTACAGCCAGCACTCTTACCCACTGAGCTCCCTAGCCCCATTTTTAAAACAAACACTTTACTGTTATGTGTGTGGAGGTCAGAAGACAATTTTGTTTGGTTTGTTCTCTCCATTCACCTTTACATGGGTTTCAGGTTCTGGGGATTGAACTCTGGTTGCCAGGCCCAAATGGCAAGTGCTTTTATCTTCTGAGATTTCTAATGCCAGCCCCTGCCTGTGGGATCTTTTTTTATGTGTATGAGTGTTTTGCCTGTATGTGTATCATGTGTGTGCCTAGTGCACAAAGAGGTCAGAAGAGGGTGTTGAAAGCTTTGAACCTGGAATAACAGTTGTAAGCCACCATAGAGGGGCTGGGATTGGACCCAGGTCCCCTGCAAGAACAAGTGCTCTAAATCCCGAAGTATTTAATGAAAACTTTCTTTAGGAGTAGGGGAGATGGCTTGGTTGGGTTGTGAGCCTCGCCTGTAACTGCTGAGACATCTCTCCAACCCAAAGACAAGATTCTCGACCTGCAGCAAAATCCAGCCAAACAGTCATTTGTTCATAATCTCTGGCTATTTTTCCTACTGTGGTAGAGTTTAATAGTGACTGTAAATGTCAATGTTACCTTCTTAGCTGGTTTAGTTGGGTTTCTATTGCTGTGATAAAACACCATGACCAACAGCAACTTGTGGAGTAAAGGGTTTATTTCAGTTTGTAGCTTGAGACCATCATCCCGGGAAGTCAGGGCAGGAACTCAAGGCAGGAACCACTACAGAATGCTGCTTATTGGCTTCTTCCTCATGGCTTGCTATGCCTGCTTCCTTATAAACTCCAGGACTACCTACCCCAGGATAGCATCATCCACAACAGGTTGAGCCTTCCCACATCAATCACTAATTAAGCAAATGCCCTAAAGGAGTGTCTACAGGCCAGTCTGGCAGGGGTCATTTTCTCAATTGAGATTCTCTTTTCCTAAATGACTCCAGCCTGTCATTTTAAGTTGACATAAAAACTAGCCAGTACACCAGTGAACATTTTTTGGAGAGGGGTAATTTTGAGACAGGGTTTCTCTGTGTAGCCTTGGCTATCCTGGAACTCACTCTGTAGACCAGGCTAGCCTCAAACTCAGAGATCTGCCTGCCTCTGCCTCCTGAGTACTGGGATTAAAGGTGTGCACCACCACCACCACCACCACCACCACCACCCAGTCAGTGAACATTTTTCATGTGAGTTTAGCAGACAGATCCTTACCTGAGTTTGACTCCAGCGTGTCACACAGTGAGTCCATGGTGGCGTTGCATTGCCTGATGACTCTGTCCTTAGGACAGCTGGGAGGAAAGCAGAGCGTGTTACTTCCTCCCACCCAGGCAGCCCAGAACACACTCTACACTGCCCACAGGGTTAGGGAGGACCAGCCCCACCCCAGCATGGCCCTGGTATATCATGCCATTCTGGCCAAAAGCACTCTGAAGAGATTAGAGTTTGGGGGTGTCTGTTATATTTAGGGAAGGCCCCCCTCTTTCTCCCTTCCTGGATAAAATGTCTGGCTCTGAAGACCTGACCTGCTGTCCCACCACATAGAGGGAAGTCTGCCTAGAGACAAAGACAGTGTGAGTAAGGAAGAGGCAAAGATGTACAGACAATCAAGAGCCTCCATCAAACTGGAGTTGAACAGTCTTTCCTCACGCAGTTCAGTGTTTTCTGAGTCGTATTTATGGGTGTAGAACCTGCCTCACAGATGGAAGCTATTGCCTAGTGTGGTGGTGCACACCTTTAACCCCAGCCCTTGGGAAGCAGATGCAGGCAGATTCTTGTGAGTTCAAACCAGTCTGATCTACATAGTGAGTCCCTGACCAGCCAGTGAGACCCAGTTTCAGAGGGTGTTTGTGTGGAGAGATGACTCCGGGGTTAAGAGCATTTGCTGCTCTTCTAGAGAAAGTAGGTTCTAGTCTCAGTGTCCACACAGTGGCTCACAACCAGCTATAACTATAGTCCCGGGGAATTCAATACCTTCTTTGGGACTCTATGGGCATCAGACATGCAGGCAAACACTATGCACATAACAAACAAACAAACAAACAAATACAGATTCAAGCTATTATACAAGTGGCCTTATTGCTATAGATACTTCTCAAAAAAGTTCTCCCAAACTCATGTGCCTTGGAACTTCACCTTGCTTGGAAACAGGGTCTTTGCAAATGACACTAAGTGAAGTTGGGGGGTCACACTGGGTTAGGATGAGTCTTTTTTTTTCTTTTTTGGTTTTTCAAGATAAGGTTTCTCTGTGTAGCTTTTGGAGCCTGTCCCGAAACTTACTTTGTAGACCAGTCTGACCTTGAATGCACAGAGATCCACCTGCCTCTGCCTTCCGAGTGCTGGGATTAAAGGTGTGCGCTACCACTGCCCGGCTAGGTTGAGTCTTAACCAAGTGATTAGGGTCCTTACAAGAGGGAGTTGTAGTCAGATGCACAGGAGCAAAGTCTACGTGGAGAGAGGTGGCAAAGAGTGATGTGTCTACACACCAAGGAATGTCAGGAATTGCTGCCACCACCAGAAACTAGAAGAGGCCAGGGAGGAGGCAGAGAAGTGGTTCTCAATCTGTGGGCCGCAACCCCTTTCACATGGGTCACATAGCAGATATCTTGCAAGTCGGATATTTATGTTCTGATTCATGACAGTAGCAAAGTTAATGGTTATGAAGTAGGAACAAAAATAATTTTATGATTGGGACTCACCATAGCAGGGAGAACTGTACTAAAGGGTCACAGAATTAGGAAGGTTGAGGACCACAGACCTAGAGCCTGCAGAGGGAGTAAAGACCTATGAATGCCTTCGATGTTGGACGTCTTGGCTCTAGAACCATACAAGAATAACTTTTTGTTTTCACTCCTTGTTTATGGTTATTGTTAAGTGGCCACCAGATTTTTTTTAATTTTTATTTATTTATTTTTGGCAGAATCTCACGTAGCCCAGGCTGGCCTCAAACTCACTATGTAACCAAAGATGACCTTGAAATTCTGATCATCTGGCCTCCAGAGTACTGGGATTATAGGCATACCACCATACCTGGTATATGTGGTTCTAGAGATTGAGTCCAAGGCTTTGTGTATGCTACGGAAGCACTCTATCAATGGAGCTACATTCCTGGTCCCACAGAATTCCTTTTATAAAGTTTCATTTTGTGTTTAGACATGTGCATGTGTTTGTGTCTGTGTGCATGTATACGTGAGTGCAGGTACCCACAGAGGCCAGAAGAGGGCATCAGATTCCCTAGAGCTGGAGTTATAGGCAGTTATGAGCCCCCTGATGTGGGTGCAGTGAACTGAACTCAGTTCCTTAGAAAAGTGGATCACATCTTAGCCCTGAGCCATCTCTCTAGCTCTCCTTCCCCATTCTTAATTAACACTAAGTCACTTTTGCTATCCTCTCTGCCTAGAGTTCTTTCCCCTTGAACTTTCTATGGTTCCATCTCTCCCTGATTCACTGAGCCTCTACCCAATAAATAGCCTTGTGATTCCTCCAACTGAGTGTGCAGTGGCCCCCACAATCATGAACTTACTCATCACCAATAGTGTTTTTTCCCCAGACATTATCTATATCCCAAGCTGACCTCAAACTTGCTATGTAGTTAACTTTGCACTCCTGATCCTCCTGCCTCTACTTCCCCAGTGCCAGGATCACAGGCTGTACCACCACATCTGGTTTGTGCAGCTCTGGGGGTGGAACCAGGGCCTTGTACATGCTAGGCAAACACTCTACCAACTTAGCTTCATCCCCAGTCCATCAGTAATGGTCTTATGCTATGTATGCATCTCTGCTGTGTGTCTCTCACTGTTGGGGCTCAAAGGTTGTTTGTTGAGTGAATTAATGAGTGAGTGAATGAATGAGCACTGACTCCAGGCAGCTTCTGGGAGGAAGGATCCTTCGTTTGATTTCACCTGGGTGGCAGGTGCTGCCCTCACGAGCCCCTCTACAGACAGGGACTCAGAGGCTAGGGGACTAGAGGGCAGGAGTGGGGATCTACACTCATTGTGCCCCGCTCCCCCACCAGCTGGTACCTGGTGCACGGGAGGCACTTCTCCACACAGTTTTCAGAGTTACAGTAGGTGCCCTGCTTGCACTGGCACTTACGATTAGCCGTCTGGGAGCACTCTGACACCTCCTCTTGGTCTGTGGAAGCAGGAAGGCTGCAGGTCAGTCATCAGGGTGGGAGTCTGTCCCCTCCATGACGCAGTAGTCATCTTCACAAGCTTTTCACTCTAGGCACACAATCTGCCTTCACCCTGTCCTCTAACACAGGGACCATGCCAACACAACAACCAGCCTCCCTTTTCCTCCTCCACAGAGCCCTTCGATCTGGGCTGGAGAGGAACTGGGAAGGGGTGTACCTCAGGAGTACCCAACCCCCAAGCTTCCTTTCAAGCAAAGGCTCTACCGTGGAACAGCACTCCCAGCCCTTAGTGGGAGAGGGGGGGAAGGGGGGAGAAGAGAGAGAGAAAAAAGCCTATTAGGCCTTTGTCAGGTAGAGTGTGAAAAAGGCAGCATTTGCCATCTTCATTATCTTTCTGTGGCCCCTCCCCCTGTCAGTCCGCCTGCTTTAACTATCGGTGGAGAGGCTGCCCCCATGGACAGACGGACGGACGAGGCTGCACACTTACCATCCCGGCACTGGGAGCAGGGGAAGCAGGAAGACTCCCTGTTATTGTGGTTCATGAAGTTTTCAAGCTCACATGGGACACACTCACTCTTACTGTGGTTCCTCTGGCATGATTTAATGAGGTAGGTGCCTATGTGAGAGGAGAAAGAGGTATTTGGGGGCCTAGCGAAGCCCTATTCCCTGAAGCCCTTGGGGGGCTAGACCCCCTCACTACCCACTCCTAGGCCCCCAGCCTCCTTGCCACAGTCTTCATACTAAACTTAATGTGTGGAGGCCCTGCATCACCCCTTGGCTGAGACTGATGTCCTGCAGGGTGTTGGAGCAAGTGAATTCTTCCTCTTCACTCCAGAGTCCTAGAGAGCTGGCTCACAAGAGGCCTATATGTCCATCTCCCTGTCTCATGCCAGGTTGCTGCCTGCCCATGATGGTTTCACAGAACTCCAAAGTCTAAATAAAGATTAGATCCTCAGCCAAGGTCCCTACCACCTTCTCAGCCTATGGCAGAAGCATAGGGAGACAGCTGCACACCTCACAATATGAGCTCGCACATGTGCTGACTCCCACAGTGTTCAGTGAGGTCAGTCCCACCTCACTATTTGTGCGATGTGCTTGTAGGGATGTGCCCACACATGGCTATGTACCCGCAAGTGTGTACAGGCATGCATACAGACCCAAGTGGGTACCCACAGACTCATGTGCATATAAGTGCATGAGCAGGTGTGTTTGCAGGTAGGTATGCACACAGATGTGTGTTGACAGTTGTGAAGGATGAGGGCTGGGTCCAGGTGCAGACACTCATATGCTTTCTCTCAGGCATCTCCTTGCTGCTTCTGTAGAACACACCAATGCTCATCTCTGGACAGGCACACACATGTCTCTGGTTTTTGTCCTCCAAAGCCAGGGGCAGTGCCTGGGTGGGGGAGGGCAAGTAGCAGCTGGTTGCTAAGGTGACACCCACTTCCCTTTTTCTGTCTGATTACACCTCTCTCAATGCAGTCTCCAGTTCAGCCCTAACTAAAGGCCTGTAGGTAGCATCTTTTCCCATCAGAAGGCCAGGCTTGTGGAATGTTCTGGAAAGCATCCTGGAACTCACCAGCAGGACAAAGTTGGCAGCAGAAGGTCTCAGATTGGAACTCATCTGTCCCACACTGGCTTGGACTACTCTCATTGCAATCTGTCACCTAGAATCAGAAGGGGAAATACAAAAAACCCATCCATTGGTGACTCTCAGCACAGAAGAGATAGATGGCTCCCCACCTGACCTCAGCTCTCATATGGACCCTTTCTGCAGAGCATACACTACAATTTTGCTCATATCTCCCCAAGAGTGACCGGTAGTAGTCAGGGGGCAGGTGCCACTCTGCAGATATATTCCTCAGTTTCCAAATTTGGGTGGCTTTGTATCTTTGCCATTGGTGTATGACCTGTAGGGCTGTCGGTGAATTGTTTGTGTTCTAGTATATGTTCTTTTCAGTGGCCACAACTATACTTTAAAGTTTCTTTTTATTCATTTATGTGTATGAGTATGTTGCCTGTGTGTATATATGAACATCATGTGCTCGGAGAAAAGAGAATGTGGATCCCTTGGGACTGGAGTTCCAGATGGTTGTGATCCACCATGTGGGAGCTGGGAACCCAATCTTGGGCCTCTGTAAGAGCAGCTGGTGCTCCTAGCCAGAGTCATCTCTCCAGCCCTGCATCTACACTTTAAGAAAGTGTGTTTGGGATGTTGTGTGTATCTGTGCACACATACTGTAAATGTATGTGCCTGTGTATACATACAAAGTGTGCTCATTATGTGATCTCAATTTTTTATAACCTTACTGATTTTTTTAAAGATATAGCCCTAGCTGGACTGAAACTCAATATGTAGTTAAAACTGGTCTCAAACTCAGATCTGCCTGCTTCTGCACCCTGAGTGTTGGGATTAAAGGTGTGCACCGCCAAAGTCTGGCCTCCTTTTATTTATTATGGTATGTGCATGTGAGTGAGAGAAAGGAGGTGCCATGGCATGCATGTGCCATGGTGTGCATTTGGAAATGAGAGAACAGTGTTGTGGAGTCCATTCTCTGCTCACACCTTTATGTGGGCTCTGAGGATTGAACTAAAGCTGGCAGGCTTGCGTGACTTGTACCTTTATCCACTGAGCCACCTCTCTGGCCGCACAGTTTTACTGAGACAGGGACTATCACTAAACTCAGAGTTCAGTTTGGGTTAGAATGGCTACCAATGAGCTCCTGGAATCCACCTGCCCCCTTCCCACTCCCACTGGAGTTATAGACACATGTTACCATACCTGGCTTTTACAGGGTGCTGAGGATCCAAACTCAGTCTGCTTTTTGTGTGTTGGACACCGTTTCATGTTTGTTTATTTCACCAGTATATTTGATCCTCATTATTCACAAATTACCTATTTGTGAATCCACCTACTTCCTAACATTTCTTCTCATACCAAAATCAGTGGTACTTTTCAGCTATTCACTAATACGCACAGAGTGTCAAAAAATTTGAGCCCCCTGAGGCTGAGGAAATGGCTCCACAATAAAGAGCACTTGCTGTTCTCCCAGAGGACCCAGGTGTGATTCCTAGCACCCACATTAGGTGGCTCACAAGGGCCTGAAACTCCAGTTCCAGTGGATATGATGTCCTCTTCTGGACTCTTCACAATGTGTATATACTCACACAATACATACATAAAAAAAACTCAGTTATGTGGTGATATATTGTGTACCCTAATAAAGCTTGCATGAGGATCAGAGGACAGAGCCAGCCACTAGATTAGACATAGAGGCCAGACAGTGGTGGCACACACCCTTAATCCTATCACTCGGGAGGCAGAGATCTATATGGATCTCTAAACTCAAGGTCACGTTGGAAACAGAGCCAGGCAGTGGTGGCACACACCTTTAATACCAGTACTGGGAAGCACACACGCCTTTAATCCCAGGAAGTGATGACAGGGTGGAGAAAGGTATATAAGGGGTAAGGAAATAGGAAATGAGGCAGTTCAGCTGAGACCCTTTCCAGTGAGGACTCAAGCTTTCAGTCTGAGGGGTTCATGGGAACAGGATTGGCTGAGGAGTTGGTGAGGTGAGGTTGGCTGTGGCTTGCTCTGCTTCTCTGATCTTTCAGCTTTCACCCCAATATCTGGCTCTGGATTTTTTACTAAAATACCATCTAAGATTTGAACAACACAGTTAAATATTTGTATATATATTATATATGTGTATGTTTGTGCACATATACACACACACACTGAGATAGGTTCTTGCTGTGTATACACACACATACACACACACACACACACACACCACACACATACTGAGATAGGGTCTTGCTATGTACCTCGACACACACACACACACACACACACACACACACACACAGACAAGGTCTTGCTATGTACCTGGATGACCTGGAACTTGCTATGTATTCAGCCTGGCCTCCAACTCACAGAGATCCACCTACTTCTGTCTCTTGAGTGCTGAGATTAAAAACGTTTGCCACTCCTAGCATTCAGGAGGGAGAGGCAGGCAGATCTCTGTGAGCACAGGGGCAACCTGGTCTATAAAGCAAGTTCTAGGACAACTAGGGCTGTCAAAAAAACAAAGAAAAAAAATGTGCGTGTCACCACCCTGGGCTAAAATTAACCCTGGGTTAAAATTTTTGAGTCATTTGAACACGTACTGCCCATTGAGGGCAAGTGAGGGAATACTTTCTGTTCCTGCTTCATCTTCCACAGCGCGCGTGAGTCTCTCTTACAGGTTACCCATTACCTTTGTTTCTGTATCTTTTGTGGTGTTTCACATTACTTATCTTGCTGTTTAAAGTGGCTCCAAACACAGCAGTGAGAAACTGTTTCCTGTCCAGAGACTAGGAGGTCACAAATAACCTTACAGATAACACATGTGTGTTGGAGAAACTGCTACAGGTGTGGCTTACAGGCTGAGGAACATGGGTTTTACATTAATCAACACAGATGACATAAGATGCCTTTAAACAAACATAAAGTAATCTACTGACCAGTTTATAAAAGTGTGGGCAGAGGCTTATAAGAACAAGCCTCTGGGCTAGGAGTTGGCTCAGTCAGTACCTGCATCAAAGCGTGAGGACCTGAGTTCAGATCCCTCACATTCACCTGGGCATGTAGAGCATCTCTAACTCCAGCGCTGAAGATGGAGACAGGCAGATCCCTGAAGCTCATTGGAAACGAAGCATAACTTAGCTCTAGGTTCACTGAAAGACCCTGTCTCCCTGGATGTAATGATGGCTCTGCAGTTAAGAGCACTGGCTACTCTTCCAGAGGACCTGGGTTTCATTCCCAGAAGTCACATGGTGGCTCACAACCATCCACACTCGAGTTCCAGGAGATCCAACACCCTCCCTCTTTTGACCTCTGTGGGCACCAAGAACGTAAACGGTATACCTAAACTCACTCAGACACACATAAAAAAAATATTTTTTAAATCTTAAAGTTTACTTATTTTTATGTATATAAGTATTTTGACTGAATGTGTGTGCCACACCTCTGTCTGGTGCCTATGGAGGTCTCCAGACCTTAAAAAAAAAGTTGGAGGGGTTTCAAGACAGGGTTTCTCTGTGTAACAGCCCTGGCTGTCCTAGAACTTGCTCTGTTGACCAGGCTGGTCTCAAACTCTCAGAGATCCGCCTGTCTCTGCCTCCTAGTACTGGGAATTAAAGGTGTGCTCTGACATACCCATCTTAATTAAAAAAGAAAGAAAGAAAGAAAGAAAGAAAGAAAGAAAGAAAGAAAGAAAGAAAGAAAGAAGATCCTGCCTTGAGAAATAAGGTGGAGAAAGATCCAGAAAGACACCAGACGGCAGCCTCTAGTTTCCTAGTGCACACATCTACATTTGGGGAGGGGAGGAGGGGAAGAGGGGAGGAGGGGAGGAAGGGAGGAGGGAGGGAGATAGCATCTAACCCTGCTTTCTTCCTGTGAGCGGTGGCTCAATACCTTAGGCAGTTGGGGGACTTTCAGAACATGCACCTCTACTATGAGAACTGCCTTGGGGTGTGGCTCAGTGGCACAGCACTTGCTTGCTCAAGGCCCTGGGTTCCATCCCCAGCACCACAAAAAACAAATAAATGAATGAATCTTAAAAGATAAGAAATGAGCAGGAGAAATGGATAAGTGGTTAAGAGCACATATTGCCCTTGCAGAGGACCCGAGTTCAATTACCACCATCCAAGTCAGGGGGCTTACAACCACCTGTACCTCCAGCTCCAAGGGGATGCAACACCTCTGGTCTCTGTGGACATCTACACTCTCACATACACACAGTTACAAATAACAAAAATAAACCTTTTTTTAAAAAAATAAGAAACAATGTCACCCCTCTGTGACTTTCCCCCTTAGCCATTAATGAAGGAGACCCTGTTCCTCACCAACGTGGTCCAGGCTTCATTTCTCCCATTGGATTATTATACTCCATCTCTGCTGCCTTCAGCTGGAATTTGACCTAACTCTGTCTTTCTGCCATTCATTTCCATCAAACTCTATCTGTTCTATTTTGTTCATTTGTTTTCCAGACAGGGTGTTTCTCTGTGTAGCCCTGGCTGTCCCAGAACTCTCTCTTTGTAGACCAATCTGGCTTCATATTCAGAGATCTGCCTGCCTCTCCCTCTCAAGAGCTGGGATTAAAGGCATGAGCTACCACACCTGGTTTGTTCTTTCTTTCTATAAATGATCAGGGCTTGGTGGTGCGTGCCTTTAATCTCAGTACTCAGAAATTGGGAAGACTTTTGGGAGTTCGGGGATATCCAGAGCTATACAATAATGTGGGGGCCCACAGAGGCTCCAAAGTAAAGCTTTACTCAAGGTCAGAAAGTCTGAGCTTGCTTTACCCAGCAGGGCTGCATAATAGAATGATTTGGCCAAAGGCGTGGTTACCAGGTGTCTTGAAGGGTCTACCCTTGGTACTTTATACCTGGACCTTGAGAGGGGGAGGTCTTTTGCTCCTCCCCTTACTGATGTATAAAAAGCTCATTATAATTAAAGTTGAGAGGACTGAGTATTGACCTAGGGCCCTCCTGAAGCTATCCTGTGTCCCTGTCTTTCACATCATCTCCATCTATATTTCTAATACCACCTCATTCCTCACTCCTTCCCCCAAGAATCCTTCAACAGGTCAGAGCTGGCCTCCTACACAATAAGACTCTGTCTCCAAAACAACATTTAATTTTTTTTTTACTTTATGTATGAGCACCTGCCTACATATATGTATGTGCACTGTGTGTGTGCAGTGCCTGCAGAAGCCAGAAGATCCTTTGGAACTGGAATTAAGACGGTTGTGAGCTTCCGTGTGGGTGCTGAGAACTGAACCTGGGTACCTTGCAAGAACAGTCAGTGCGGATGTGTTGAATTACTACTCTGCTGTACATATCATCTAATAAACTTTAGAAAGAAAAAAGAAGGCTGGGTGGTGATGGCACATGCCTTTAGTCCCTAGCACTCGGGAGGTAGAGCCAGGCAGATCTCTGTGAGTTCGAGGCCAGCCTGGTCTACAAAGCGAGATCCAGGACAGGCACCAAAACTATGCAGAGAAACCCTGTCTTGAAAAAACAAACAAACAAACAAACAAACAAAAACAAAACAAAAAACCCAAAGCCCACCCCCACTGATACACTTCCTCCAACAAGGCCACACCTCCTAATCCCTCTCAGGTAGTGCCACATCCTAATGACTAAGCATTCAAATATATGACCCTATGGGGGCCATTCTTATTCAAACCACCACATTAGGCTAGTCTCAAACTCCTGGACCAAGTCATCTTTTGCCTTGGCCTCCACTCCAGACATTTTTAGTTTTGTTTTTCAAAGGGCAAATTCGAAAGGGCATTGATGCCTTTTGAAAGTGAAATGGGAGAGGGTCATGTAGCTGAGTGTAAGACTGCCTGCCTACCATGGGCAAGGCCTTGGGTATGGTTCCTAGCATCGCCAAATTTTTCAAAATAAAATAAGATTGAGGGGCTGAAGATGTAGCACATATGAGGCCCTGGTTTCCATCCTCAGCCCTGTATAGCATTGATGTAGTGGCACATGCCTGTGTTCCGAGCTCTTGGTGGGTTGAGGCAGGAGGATCCTTAGTTCACAGTCTACTAAATGAGGCTACATCCTCAGCCCTCATGTCCGTGAGATTCCCAAAGAAACTCAGGACCAGTGGCTAATTGTGGTGACTATTTAACACACCAAAGTGCACCTCTGACTGCTGGCTGCCAGGCTCTTCCAACATCACAGGTCCCTGTTACAGAGTCCTGGCTCCTCTCAGCATTTCTCACCCTGCCCACCCCACCCACCTCGCCCTCTACCCTAAACCTCTACAGCCCCGGAGCTTCCCTTCCCTTCCCTTTCCCCAGCTTCTCTTTTCTATAAAAACCGGCCATTTTGGCAATGAGCTCTCTTGGCCTCCTGGTCCTTGGCTCCCCTCTTGGTCCTTTTACCTTCTCTTCTCCTCTCTCTCTCTTCTCTTCCTTTCTCACTCTCCCTCCCTTTCTCTCCTTTCATGGCCTGGTTCAGTCTACTGGCCATGTCCCACCTACTACTTTCTCTCCCCGCCTCTGGTGGCTCTCTCCCTCATGTCTACAATAAAAACCTTCTCCTCAACCATACCTAGGGGTGATCACGTCCTCATTTTCATTCAGTGCTCTCCTTTATTTATTTTGTACATGTATGTGTATGGAACACATGCAGGTGTGGGCACATGTGTGGGTCCCTTGCCTTGGTATGCATTTGTATGTAGAGGCCAGGCTGTGGTGTTGGGTGTCTTCCTTGACCTCTGTCCATTCTGTTTACTGTAGTGAGGTCTCTCACTGAACCCAGAGCTTGCCCTAGGGAAGCCCTGCCTCTCTCGGCTTCCTGAGGGGTGGGGCTAGAGATGGGCTTCCATAACCACCTGCTTTTACATTGGTCTTAGAGAGCAGAACTTCAGTCCTCAAGAGATTTACGGCTCTCCTCTTTTTATTTGCTGCTGCTGTTGTTGTTAGACATGGCCTCATGGAGCCCAGGCTGGGCTCTCACTATATGACTGAGGATGACCTTGAAATAGTGACCCTTTTGCTTCTACTTCCCCAAATGCTGATACAGGCTGTGCCATCACCTTCAGTTTAAAGCACCAAATAAATAAACAGGGAGATGGCTCGGTTGGTAAAACACTGTCTCACAAGCATATGGACCTGAGTTCGGATCCTCAGAACCCATGTGAAAAACTGAAGATGCTGGCAGTTCCTTTTAAACCCAACAGTGGTGGTCCACTGGGCAGCCTGACAAGGGAAAATCAAAACTTGAAAAAGAACAGCACCTTCTCTCAGCTGGGCTCATTAAACAATAGTCCAGGCTGCTTTCACCACAGTGACTCACCGCAGCTGGGGTTCTGAATGCAAAGAAAACAGCAAAGGAAGCCACCAGGGGAGGAAGTGACAGCGTGTCCTTCACTTTCTGGTGCGAGGAAGGAAAAAAACCACTCCATTTTATGATACCTACCAGTCATTTGTCTAACTCCAGTTTCTGGAACCCTGTGCTCTAGCAGCTGTGGGACCTGGGAGAATGGAGCAATAGCCAGTTTTATTGAGAGCATCAGATACTTTATGCTCTGCTGGTTAAGAAGAGTCACCTGATTAAAGTGTACAATCACAAGGACAAGATGCATGTGGCAAAAACATCTCTCTCTCTCTCTCTTTTCCGTTTTCTCACAAGCACTCAGAATTCTCCTCACACGACTCCATTCTTGAACTGTGTTCTGACAAACCTGACTCAGTGATTCCCCCACCTAGAAATGTTCAGGGACCATCTACTAATTATGTTATGACTGACTCTCTTCTGGCTTCCGTAACCTCTCATGCAAACATTCAGATTGCCTTGACTACCTAATCTTGGCAGATCAAAACAGCTCTTGGCTTGTTCCTGCAGATACTCAAGGTCTTCTTATGGTTTTTGCCTTTAAAAAACAAAACAAAACACCCCTTCACCCCCACTTTGCACAGCAATCTCAAGTTTGGCTCAGAGAGTGTTGTCATGCTAGCAGTAATCAACAAATCTTTTCGTTATAATTGAATTGGGTCTATGGTCTTTTTCCAGGGGACAAGAACTTCATCATACCGAGAAAGTGTCCAGAATAGCACACCTATCTATGCAAGTCCCCAGGGAACTTAACCTGAGGACACTTGAAGCTCTGGGGGTTCACAGAACCCACAGGTTACTGAGGTCCACTGACTGAAGGCCAGCACTACTATCTAGGAAAATCTTGGCAGACCGTGGGGAGGAAAGTGTCATTTCTCAGGATGACTACTTTCACTCTTGTTTGATGTGAGGTTAACTCAGAACCAGCCTGTTTCTGCCCGCTTCTCACACAAACCAGCTACTGTAGCAACGCAAAATAATAATACTTTTTTTTTTTTAAGACAGGATGTCCTACAGTTTAGGGTGGCTTCCAACTCCCTATGTAGCTGAGGGTGTCTTTGAACTCCTGATCCTCCTATGTCCTGAGGTTACAGGCCTATGCACCCCACACCAGGCTGAGAGCATAATCTGGGGGAATAATTCACTTTGAAAATGCCAAGGGGTAATCAGGCTCAGTGGCTCAGGCCCAGGATTCCAGCAGTCGGAAGCTGAGGCAGGAGAAACAGAAGGTAGAGGCAAGCCTGGGCTGCATAATATCTGTCTCAAAAGAGGGAGGAGGAAGCCAGTGAGATGGCTTAGTGGGAAAGGTGCTTGCCAGCAAGCCTGACAGCCTAAGTTTCATTCCTGGGACCCACATGGTTGAAAGAGAGAACCAACTCCTGACAGCTGTCCATTGACCACCACAAGTAAATATAATAAAACATTACAAATAAAAACCGAGGGGCTGGAGTGAAGACTCCGCAGTTAAGAGCAATTGTTGAGAGGACAGCACTCATAGTGTGACTCACAATAGTCAGTAACTCTGGCTCTAGGGGATCCGATGCCCACTAGCCTGCACCGGCACCCTACACATGTATACGGACACACAACGTACACATAGCTAAAATAAAAATAAACCTTTATAAGGTGAGAAGGGACAGAGGAGTCTCAGAAAATGGTGAAACCATTTTTGTAGAAAAGTTAGTCAGGTATGTTGGCTCATGCTTTTAATCTCAGCACTCAGGAGGCAGAGGTGAATTTGAAGACACTGGTCTATAAAGTGAGTTCCAGGATAGCCAAAGATATACAGTGAGACCCTGTCTCAAAAAATACCAAAGAAGAAGAAAAGGGAGAGGTAGATAGCAGGGAAAAAAAATCCCACTGTTTGTATCAAGAAAAGGTAAGGATCTAAACTACCTCTGTCTCATTAGGTGTCTGATCCTCTCCTCTCATCCTCTACCTCCACCATGCAGGCCAAGAGCTGCAAAAGGAGACCCATTACTACCTCTGGGTCCAATCATGCATACTGCTCTGGGCATGACAGCCTGCCAGAACCCAGCTGGGGTTCCCACCCACCTGCTTGCCTCCACTCACCCTCAGAGGCAGCCATAGCAGCAGCAGATGTACCAGCATGGCCATCAGAGACAGAGATAGGACAAGGCAGGGTTGGGATGCTGAGTGTGAGGACTAGCCAGTTGCAGCCCAGATGCAGCCCAGATGCAGCCCTAGCCAGCTAGGAGGCATTTAAAACCACTCCCTGCCTGAGTTCTTCCGGTAAGGTCCACACCCAGGCTCCTCGACTTCCTTGCTCCCCTGAACCGTCGTTGTTTTTGAAATTTACATTAAAGTTCCTCAAAACCTCCACTCACCACTCCACAGTACCAATGGCCAGCAAAAGGCACTTCAGAGCCAAGGAGTTTGAAAGCAGAGCCAGCCTAAGAGATGCATTGACTGACAGTAAGTCTACCCAGACACTGGACTGTGGGTCAGCCTTAAAGAGGAAGGAAAGCCTCCCACATGTTGGATGCCCCTCCAGAGCCCTGGGCTGCAAGGAGTTGGCTGGTCTCAAAAGGACAAACACTGCGTAAGTCTGCTGCTGAGGACCCAGTAGTCTCAGGTCTACTGAGGCAAAAAGCAGGATGGAGTGTCAAGACTGGGAAGGAAAGCTGAGAGTGAGTGGCTCATGGGGATAGAATTTCAGTTTAGGAAGATGGAAAGTTCTGAAGGTGGATGGTGCTGGGGTTGGCTTGATGATACAACGGTGCTATGTATGTGATTTGTGCTTTGGAGCTGGGCATTCAGACATGGCAGGAGTGGTTTAAAAAAATGAAGAAATTGGAGCCAGGCAGTAGTGGCTCATGCTTTTAATCCCAGCACTTGGAAAGCAGAGGCAGGTGGATCTCTGTAAATTCAAGGCCAACCTAGTCTAGATAGCAAGTTCCAAGACAGCCAGAGCTACATAGAGAAACCCTGTCTCAAAAACAAAATAAAACAAAACAACAACAACAAAAAGGAAGCTTCTTTATGAAGTAGATTGTACTGGCTGCTGTTGTGTGTCAACTTGACACAAGCTAGTCATCAGAGGAAGAAGCCTCAGTTGAGGAAATGCCTCTGTGAGATCCAGCTGTAAGGCATTTTCTCAATTAATGATTAATGCAGGAGGGCCCAGCTATCCCTGGGCTGTTGGTCCTGGGTTCTGAGCAAGCCAGGGGAAGCAAGCCAGTAAGCAGCTCTCCTCCATGGCCTCTGCATCAGCTCCTGTCTCCAGGATCCTGCCCCATTTAAGTTCCTTCCTGACTTCCTTCAGTGATGAACAGCAATGCTGAAGTGTAAGCCTAATAAACCCTTTCCTCCCCAACTTGCTTTCTGGTCATGGTGTTTTGTCACGGCACTAGAAACCCTGACTGAGACATAGATGGTGATTAATACAGAGACCTGCAGCTAATAAGAGGCTTCAGAATATTCAGTCTTAAATAAGGTGTCTATACCATATCCCCACATCCCAGGGCTGAGGGATCATTGTGGAAGAGAGGGTGGAAAGAGTGTAAGTATGTAAGATCCAGCCGGGTGGTGGTGGCGCACACCTTTAATCCCAGCATTCGGGAGGCAGAGCCAGGAGGATCTCTGTGAGTTTGAGGCCAGCCTGGTCTACAGAGCAAGATCCAGAACAGGCACCAAAACTACACAGAGAAACCCTGTCTCGAAAAAAACCAATTGAAAAAAAAAAGAATGTAAGATCCATTTTGTGTGTGTGTGTGTGTGTCTAGAAAGAGACAGAGAGAATAGAAAAGGAGCTGAGTGTGGTGGTGCACATGTTTAATCCCAGCACTCAGAGGCAGGGTAATATCCATGAATTCAAGGCCAGTGAAAGGGAAAAATCAGTAGCCATTTTAAGAGACACTTCCCCCTCCCCTCCTCCAAAGGTATTTGCTGACCAGCAGTTTTAGAAGTGACCAGAAGTTGAACTTACAAGGCTGGGACAATAAATCTATGTATCCTGGACTTGGCAAAACAAGATATGGGGAGTAATGGGCTCAACTGACCAGAAATTGAACTTATAGGAGAGCAGGACTGCGACAATAAATCTGAATGTGTATATCCTGGGTTCAACTAAAGCAGGACATAGGGAGTAAAAATTTATGTCTCTGTAGATACCCTGAATCCTGTTAGCCATCAGTAAACTCATGCTTACAGTTCAGCCAGTAACTTCAAAGAACTACCTCACCCCAGCCCCCTTGTCCAATCCCAAGCTGCATGTAAACCTTCCCTATATAAACCCCTTCAAGTGAGTGCTCGGGGGTGTTCTCCACCCACTGTGTCAGATGTTGGATGCGGACCAAGCTTGTTTGTTTTGTTATTAAAAACCTCTGTATGCTTGCATCGGATAATGGCTCTGTGGTGGTCTTGCTTGGGGGTTTTGCGACCTGGGTACAACAGCCAGCATGGTCTACAAAGTCTCAAAAAAAAAAAAATAAAAAAGAAGAAAAGAAATCAGTTTATCAGAAACTCCGTAGAATAATCAGGCTATCCTCATGAGACTACAATCACAGGTGCTAGGTGGAGGGGCTGCCAGGAAGTCATGTGGTCCACAGTCACAAGAAGTTACCAGAACTGAACTTGGCCAGCGTTATGAGCAACTTCCAGAAAGCCTCACAGGAGCATCCCATGTCTGGAGACAATGGCTAGTTGTAAACCGTCCCAGATAAATTGCTTTTCAACCAGGTGATTGGCCAAAGAGCTAGGGACAGAGAGAGCTCAAGGGACCATTTCTCCAGCTCCAGCAAATCTATCTTGATAAACCCCAAACGTAGATGGTTTTGATCAATTTGCAATCCCATCAGGGGTTCAGATATGAGGGCTAAAGTTATGTTTGAATATGTTTGAATTTTCAATCACTGTGCTTAAGAGATCTATAAAACAAAAATGCCTCTAACCTGTAAGCCCCGCTTGCCCAAGTACAGATAATGAGGAACCTGCCTACTCCGTTTTGAAGACACGACTCATTATACTGTATTGTTAAAAATAAGTTTCCATTTACTGTTGGAACTGAATTGCTGTTTTTAAGTCTGTTTCCTGGAGATTAACATGCTCCAACCCATGACCTTGACTTGTTTTTGAGAATACCCTTACCTTTCCTGATCCTCAGTAATCACCCTCCCTAGTCACATGGTGACCACATGATGTTTTTCAAGATTTTTCTGCATTTCCTTATTGCCCGCCCTGTCTTTCCTCTGTAAACCCTCTTTGCAACTACTTGTGATTTTAGTCCTTAAAAGGGGCCCACCAAATGGATTCAGGGCTGCTCTCTTTAACCCAACTTAGGCAGTCACTGGCCAACTCTTGGGTGCTGTTAGTATTCTGAACTGTCCCTTGGGGACCCACCCAGCATTCTGACATCATCTTATGTAAAGTCCCCTTTAAGAAAAAAACTCCTTGAGACTCCACCAGCTCCGATTGGACCAACAGGTAAGTCTTTGTTCTCCTAGCTGATCACCCCAGCCTCTAGGCTTTAGGCCCAGGGGCACACCTCAATGCTGCCCCCATACCCACACCCATTGCAGCCCCAGTTCCAGTCCAGCAGGCAGGACTCCTGCAGGTAGGCCTGACTACCACCATTCCTCCACTGGACCCTGTAACCTAGAACCCCCCCCCCCCCGCCCCCCCCAAACCCACCCATCCTCCAAGACGGCAGCTCCAATTGGACCGAGAGCCTTCATCCAGTATCTGATGGAAGCAGATGCAGAGATTCACAACCAAGCACCAGGCCAAGCTCCAGGAGTTCAGTCAAAGAGAGAGAAGAGGGATTATATGAACAATGGGGATCAAGATCATCATGATGGGGAAATCTATAGAAACAACTGAACCAAGCTCATAGGAACTCACGATCATTAGATGGACAGCTGTGGAACCTGCATGGGACTGGACTAGACCAGCATATGGGAGACAGTTGTGTAGCTGGGTCTGTTTGAGGGGCCCCTGGCAGTGTGATCAGGATCTATCCCAGGTGCATGAGCTGGCTTTCTGGATCCCATTACCTATGGTCGGACACTTTGCTCGCCCTTGATGCAGTGGGGAGGGGTTTGGCCCTGCCTCAACTGAATGTACCAGGCTTAACTATCCCCCTATGGGAGAACTTACCCTTCTGGAAGAGGGAATGAGGGGTGAGTTGGGGGGGGGAGTTGGAGGAGGGATGAAAAAATAAAGAATTGATTTTAAAAAATTTTAAATTAAAAAAAAGGAAAAACTCCTCCCCCTTCACTCTCTCTCTCCCCCCTCTTGCCAGAGGTAATACATACCTCCCTCCCTCCCCCCTCTCTCTTTCTCCCTCTCTCTCTCTCTCTCTCTAATAATGAACTTTCCATATGGACATGTGTCTGCATGTTGTGAATAACTTTACACCATTTCACACCACAGCCTGCCACCGAGTTTGCATGGCATGTCTCCCTCACCCACTGGGGCACCTTGGCCCAACCTGCCAAGGTCTCCCATGTGCCGTTTCATAACAGATGCACCCCAATAAAATCAAGCTTACTCCAAATTGGGTTCGAATTGTGGTGGTGATCTTATTCTTGCCCAGTAGGATTAACATTTTCTGGAGGCCCCCAGTGAGATTCACCACCCACCCAAATTCTAAACCCAGACCTTTGCTCTGGAGCTCTGAGGCTGAGGGGCTGCCTCAGAAGGCATGTAACTTGAGACATTCCAAGGCTCCGAGGCTGCCTTCAGGTTTCAGACTATCAGAGTGAACCTTAGTGCTGAAATAAGCAGAAGGCATCTATGGAGCCCTTCTGAAGAGTGATAGTCTGGTTTGGTTTTGTGGGATCCCTTTCGAGTCCATGGAGGGGGTTTGGCAGGACCCCAATATTCTCCTGTCCAGGGTATATAGTGAAACATCGCATGGCCCACCTGAGGTTCTTGGTCTGGTTTTATGTCCCATTTGTCTTGTCTTTGTACGTCTTGTCTTGGTTTGGGCTTCATTTTCACTGTCCTCTTTCTGTCTTTTGTACTTTCTGTGTTCATTGGTTTATCTTGGACTTGGGGCTACTGAACTATTGGACAGTATGGGTAATAAGACTAGCAAGCCTAACAGCCCTCTATCCTGTGTCCTAGAGAATTTTGACAAACATTACCCCTCTATAGTCAAGAAGGATTGTGATTAACTTATCACCAAGGATTGCCTCCAAACATTCTGTGAAACTGAATGGTCCACATTCTGGGTTGACTGACCCTCACAGGGTACTTTTGATTCTCTGATAGCCTGGGCAGTGATGAATGTCACTATTAATAAGTCTGGTTACTGTAGATGTATCCAACCGTTTTATTAAATAAAAAACGCAGAACCAATGCAAGGAAGAAAGCCAAGAGGTCAGAGATAAGAGCTAAAACCTTACCCTTCCTCCTGTGGTGATCCTACCTCTCCGAATCAGCAGCACCTCCTGTGTTAAAGTCCTTATATAGAGTTTCTGTTCTGCCTTCTCATTGGTTGTAAACCCAACCGCATGACCGCCTCATCACGGCCTGTCTGTATAGACCTCCAGGTGTTCCATAGTTGGTATTGAGATTAAAGGCATGTGTATCCAATGCTGGCTGTATCCCTGAACACACAGAGACTTACCTAGCTCTGCCTACCAAGTGCTGGGACTACAAGCGTACCCACCACCGCCCTGCTTTCCTATGGCTTGCTAATAGCTCTGACCCCCAGGCAATTTTATTTATTAACATACAAATAACATTTAAGTACAAAAGAAAATATCACCATAGGTTACCCAGATCAGATTGGATACATCTTGCCTTAGGCTGAAGCCACTTCCAATCTGCCTCCCTGGATGAAGGTCTATGTAGTCTGCAGTAGGCAAGGTGGCCAAGCCCTGGCTGCCAGCAGGTGGACCCATAAAGGACCTGTAACAGAGACCCAGGAGCCTCCTCTAAAAACTGTTCTGTAGGACTCACAAGAAGAAGAATCCCTCCTCCTTCCATATAACTGTCTTCACCCCCTGCTCCGATCCTCACCTCAACCTCCACCTTTGTCAGCCCAGTCCCCAACACTGAAGCCTCATTCTGCTCCCCTGTCTACACCTACCCCTACCTCATCATCTAGTTCTTCCCCACCTCTGCCTGTCTTCTCCCTGCTAGCTCATCCCTACCTTCTCATGTCTTTTCCCCTCCCTACACATACCAGGGGGCCCCATATGGCCCTCCTGATTCCTCCTCTGATTCTGGTTCTGGGATGGCACCTGCTTCAGTCCTCACTCCCCTATGGCCATTTCCTGACTATCGATACCTGTATTTCCCTTTCTCCAGCACAGATCTCTACAACTGGAAGAACCAGAACCTTTCTTTCAGCGCTAACCCTGATTCCTTAATTTCTCCAATTGATTCTATCTTTTTCAATCATCTCCCCACTGGGATGACTGTCAGTAGATTCTCTGTACCCTCTTCACTTCACTACTGAAGAAAGGGAATGGAATTCTGGATTCTCACGAAAGCAACTAAAGCACTCCCTGGAATAGCTTCAATGGCTGGTGACCAGAGGGCAGAGGCAATTGACCATGCTCTGCCAAGAAGTAGATCCCAATGGGACTACAACACAGAGAGAGGTAGGAGGTCACTCAGTGAGCACGAACAGGTTCTGCTAGAAGGGATGGAACAGGCAACCTGAAAGCCCACTCATCTAAGATAGCAGATATAAAACAGGGCCAAGATGAATCACCTTCAGCTTTCCTGGAGCACCTCCTGGATGCCTATTGTTAAACACCCTTTTGTTAGGGTCCTGGAGAAGTCCCATAAAAGACTACCACTCACATATGCAATCAGAAAGAGCATTTATTATCTCGGAAAAGTTTCTAGTGTATGGGGGCCAACCATTCTACACAAAGGCAAAATGGCAATGACCCAAAGAGGGATGTGTGGGCTCCTTTTAAGCATAGCTAAGGGGAGGTCCTAGAGCAGTTAGGTCATTTTATCTACAATTGGCTTAATCAAGTGGTAATCATATTAGTATGTTTTACTTGGCCAGGGCTAGTCAGGGGCTGGTCAGGGCAACAACTTTCATTTTGGGGCAGGCCTAGACAAGTCCCAGGCTTTGTCCTTGAGTTGCTGTGGAGGCTGGCTGGCCTAGTACATACTGACTGTGGGGACAGGTTCAGTGGCCCAGGCTTGGTGCATCTTATCTCTCTTGCCTCTGTGGTCAGGGGCACCAGTGATTAATTGCCCTTTGTTTGTAGCTCTTTCAGAAACTACTTGTTCAGTCTCAGGAAACTGAAATTGAGGCCTGATCTCTGAGAGAAGACTGAGCAGCCTGTTATGGCGTCTGCTTGGTCCTCTCACTTTTGTCTTAGGATTTCTGTTGCTGTGAGGAGACACCATGACCATGGCAACTCTTATAAAAAAAACATTTATTTAATTGGGGTGGCTCACTTACACTTCAGAGGTTTAGTCCATTATCATCATGGCAGGACATGGTGACATGCAGGCAGACATGGTGCTAGAGAAGGAGCTAAGAGTTCTACATTTTGATCTGCAGGCAACAGGAAGTGAACTGTCTCCCATACTGAGTGTAGTTGAAGCAAAGGAGACCTCAAAGCCCACCCCCACAAGTGATACACTTTCTCCAACAAAGCCACATCTCCTAATAGTGCCACTCCCTTTGGGGCCATTTTCTTTCAAACCACCACACCCCTATAGACCCAGAGGACCTGGCAAATCTCAAGGTGATTAACCTGGCCTTTGTTACTCAGTTGGCCCCTGACATATGTAGAAAGTTACAAAAGATGGATGGGTTTGCAAGAACAGGTCAGAGCTGTTAGAGATAGCCCAAAAGGTGTTTGACAACAGAGACAGCAAAGAAGATCTTCTGATAAAGAAGTTGGGGTGTATCACACTGGCTGTACTATAAATCCCAGTTACTCTTAACCATGCCCATGCACCCCATGATCAAAAGAGGAGACCTCTACAAAAGGATCAATGCACCTACCACAAAGAAATGGGTCATTGGAAAAATGGATGTCCATGACAGAAACAGGTAGTCCCACTTCCCAAGCCCAAGCCAGTTCTATCTGTGGAGTGCTGAGAGCCATAGGATTATGAAAGACCCCCACCAAAGACCCAGACACAGTTCCCCCAGAAACCCAAAAGAGCTGAGGGAAGAGATATCTTAAAAATAAACAAAACTGAGTCAGTTCCCCCTTCCTGAAGAGGGTGAAGTCAGGTGTTTTCAAAAGAACAAAGTCAGGATGTCTGATGGTAACCAATTAACCACGAGATGCCCCTCTCCGGAGATAACATGACCAGACCCCAGAGATGGGTTGTAAAACTCCTGACAGGGCAAACAGATAAACTAAAATAAGACAAAGTCCAGGCCCAGGAAAAACTGGACCAATCAAGGATGGACCCATACTAATCCCCTCCCCTTTAAGAAATTTTGTGGGTTTTGTCTATAAAAACTAACTTCCTCAAGAAAGAGTAACTCCTCCCTGCCTCACTGCCAGTGAGTTGAGATGAGTTCCCTGTCATGACTTGTAGCAGAAATAAACCTTGCTTTTGCATTCTGGTACGCTTGTCCTCGGTGGTCTCTCTGGGGGTCACCATCTGGGCACAACAGATTTTGCAGTAGGGATTCAGTCATCATTGATAAAGGTCAACCTATCAGAACAAAGGGTCTTGGTAGAGGATTAAGGCATCATGCAAGGCATGTTGGAGTTATTGCCTCGTGAATGAATTGAGTATTTCTTTCTGTAGACTTCTTGCTGCAGAAGCCATAGCTTATTCCCATCTGTTACAATTTGGGATTCATTTCCCACAGTTTAAAAGTGTTTGATCATCTATTGGGTACAATTTCCCCTGTGTCTGGGGTATATTGATAACATCCCCTAGCTATGTGTGAAAAGAATCACACAGTGAAAAACCTGCTTCCCACAACCAGGCCTTTGTTCCTTTCTCCAATGTAGATGTAGAGATCTGCCTTCCTGCAATTATTTTTATTGACAGGCATTTGGTCAGTGTTAAGTGTCCAGGAAAAGTATCTCTTTTTAAGATTTATTTATTTATGTATACAGTGTGCTGCCTGCATGTATCCCTACAGGCCAGAAGAGGGCACCGGATCTCATTACAGATGGTTGTGAGCCACCATGTGGTTGCTGGGAATTGAACTCAGAACCCTTGAAAGAGCAGCCAGTGCTCTTAACATCTGAGCCATCTCTCTAGCCCGAGAAAGTATCTCATTTAAGACATTTCCAGACACACCAAGGACATAGAGTTACTACATGTCCGAAAATGTTGATTCATAGCCACTTAGCTCGATAGAAGACAAGCATACCTAGGAGTAGCGATGACTTAAACTAACCTGCACTGAAAGGTTCTTAACTCCTTGTATTTACTTTCACCTTGGTTTATTAACACAAGATTTTGTCTTAGAGATGTATTGCTTGCGTTTACCCTGAGAAAACAATGGGAAAGGTAATCAGAAGGAAGTAAACCTTCCAGCAGATTCCCTGAAGACCTGCAGCACAGCCTTGGCAAGAGTGGCTGGAAGGTACCAGGTTCTGCTTCTTGTGCAAATTAAGCTTAAATCCTCTCCTTTGTTCTACAGCCTAGGTATAATCCTTAGATCTAAAGAAGTTCCCTTTAGGCAACCGATTATGGCGAAAGTGCAACACAGACCAAAACCTGCAAGTTTTCTCCTACTGCTTATGCAGATTGCCTAGTAACCATTGGAAAAAACGGCAAGAGAGCCTTTCCTTTAGAGGCAGTGCACAGAGAAAAAGACAGTTTTTTGTTTTTTGTTTTTTGTTTTTTACCTTTTTTGTAACGTTTACTGATTATTGACTTTCAGCTTATCACCTAGCCATACTTAGGAATGTAATTTAAGCACATGGATTCCCTTCTTAAGATTCCCTCATTGATTTAATCTCTAGTTGACTTCATCAAGGAGCCTTCACTAACCAACTCCCATTCTTGTACAATATTAAAAGGACCAGCCTTAAGGGGGCAGGATGGGGAACAGAAAACAATAAATATCACATTTTCTCCCCCTGGAGAAATCTAGCAGAATCTAGATTTAACTACATACACATTGCTCTGGTTAGTTTCATCAACTTGATACAAGCTAGAGTCATTTGAGAAAAGGGAACCTTAAGTGAGAAAATGCCTCCATCAGACTGGCCAGTAGGTATGCCAGTGGGGAATTTTCTTGATTAAAGATTGATATGGGAGGACCCAGCTCACAGTGGGCAGTACCACCTCTGGGCAATGGTCCTGGGTTGTGGAAAAGCAAGCTGAACAAGCCACAGAGAGGATGGTGGTTTGAATGAGAGTGGACCCCATAGGCTCATGTACTTGGGCCCCAGATGGTGGAACTGTTTGGGAAGGATTAGGAGGGTGGCCTCGTTAGAGGTAGTATGGCACTGGAAGTGGGCTTTGAGGGTCCAAAAGCCCACACCATTCCCAGTTAACTCTCTATCTGCTTCCTGCTTATAAATCAAGAGAGAAGCTCTCAGCTACTGCTCCAGCACCATGCCTTCCTGCCTGCTGCCAGGCTCCCTGCCATGATGGTCATGGGCTCACCCTCTGAAACTGTAATCCACAAATAAACTTTTTCTTCTATTAAAAAAAAAAAGGGCCTTAATATTATACTTCCCAGGGGCTCAGCAGAGAAAACCACGAACGGCGAGAATTATTTCCGGGAAATGAACCTAAGTACACCAAGCTCTAAGTCCATCTACTTTACTCCTCTGAGATAAAATCCTATCTACACAGCTTCAGTTCTGTTCTCGTGCCTAGCTCCTTTCTTGCCTGATTTCTCTCTACCTTTATCTACGGTTCCCTCTAAGTTCTATCTTAATTCTCTCATCTTAATTCTGCCTCATCTAGGTCCTTCTCATCTCGCTCTTATCCAGCTAGTACTTCCCCATCTGGCTCTTCCTCATCTTCCATCTCGTCCACACGTTCTCTCTGGTCAAAATCCTCCTTATCCTTCTCAGTTCTCCGTCCTCAAGTTCTCCATCCCTCTCTTCCTCTCCATCTCCTTATCCCTCTCGGTTCTCCGTCTTCAAGTTCTCTCTTAAATTCTTCCTCTGAATTTCCTCATACCCTTCAGTTTTTTTCCTCCCCCAGTTCTCTAGGGTATCCAGTTATATATCCAAGCAATAGCAATCCTCCCCCTCCAGCCAGGTCACCAGGCTTGAGTTCCTACAGGGTCATAAAGGCAGGTAAGAATTTTCCTTAGGCAGTGACCATCAGGCTTTCTTTTACAACCCAAA